>APFE030359263.1:0-84159 GCA_000404065.3 Pinus taeda
CATGGTATTGGATGCTTCGGCATGTATAAATATGTATTGTAACATTGAAAGGAAAATAATGAAAAATCAAGCTGGTAGTCTCGGTTTTGAGATCCAATGGGAAATCTCTGTGTATATGTGTTACGCTCTCGCATTTTTTATTTTTCCTGTGATTTAGAATTCATATGCATGTAATTTCTGTACGGGGTTAAAACCTACAACTTGAAGGGAAAAAAAATGGAAATTCAAGCCAGCACTAGTACCTCAAACTGTCATGTACAAGCTCCTAATGAGGAAGAAAGAATTGAATTGTTTCATGTGAGGGTGATTTCAAAACATACTAAGATTGACACACTTTTTGATAATGGGTCACAAGGAAACCTTATAACAGAAGACTTGGCCAAGCAGCTTAAACTTGAGACCATTCCACATCCGAAGCCATATCCACTTGGATGGATTTGCAAGGATGAAAATTTACAAGTTTCAAGAAAGTGCACATTGCGCTTTGCAATTACTGCACATTTTATTGACACAGTTGAACTTGATGTGGTACCTTTTGATATAGCAGGATTTTTTTTGGGAAGTCCTTACTTGTTTGACAGGAAAGCTATCTTTCATCGCCATGAAAACAAATATCATCTTTTCAAAGATGGAAAGGAGTTCATTGTTAGAGCTCATCGCAAGAAGACAAATATAGCGATGGTGAATGCAGGACAGGTAAAAAGGCTGGTCAATTCAAGTAAGAATTTTGTTCTTCTTATGATTAAGCCTAAGGTTGATGTGAATCATGAGTCATTTGAAAATTGTGATCCAAAACTTAAATCAGATCTGTATGATGTAGTTGATGTATATCATGAGATGTTTCAAGAGCCAACAGGTTTGCCTCCTAAGAGGGAGATTCAGCATGAAATCCATTCACATCCAGATTTTCCTCTTCCAAACATAGGCATGTACCGCATGTCTATTATGGAGAATGTTGAAATAAAGAAGCAAATCAAGGACTTGTTGGACAAGGGTTTCATAAGGCCAAGTACTTCGCCATGTGGGTCATTGATTGTATTGATTCCAAAGAAAGATGGCACTTGGCATATGTGTGTTGATTTCAGGGCCTTGAACAAGATAACGGTAAAGAATCGTTACCCACTCCCAAGGATAGATGATTTGTTAGACGAGCTGAAAGATGCTCGATATTTCACTAAGTTAGACTTGCGCAGTGGATATCATCAAGTAAGAATTGAAGAAAGTGACATTTGGAAGACAGCATTTAAAACCAAACAAGGACTCTTTGAATGGCTTGTGATGCCGTTTGGTTTATGCAATGCACCTACAACTTTCATGCGGGTAATGGATGATATCTTGCATCCTTTTCTTGATGATTTCATTATTATCTACTTAGATGACATCCTAATCTTCAGCAAGTCTAGAGAAGATCATGTCATGCATGTTAGGAAAGTACTTGATGTTTTGAAGAAGAATCAGTTATTTCTTAAAATGTCAAAGTGTGAATTTGGAAAAACTTCTTTGGTTTATTTGGAACACATAGTAGGAGGAGGTGCTTTGAGAATTGATCCTGCTAAGATTGAGGCTATTGTGAAGTGGCCTACTCCCAAATCCATACAGAGGTAAGAAGTTTTTTTGGTGCAGCTCAATATTGGAGGAAGTTCATCTCTAACTTCTCTTCTATAGCAACTCCTATGCATGCAGTGACAAGTGTGAAGCATGCTTTCCAATGGGGAGGCAAGCAGCAAAAAGCTTTCGAATCTTTGAAAGAGAAGATTAGTTCAGCTCTGGTCCTTGCATTACCGGATTTGAGACAGCCATTTGAGATACAAACCGATGCTAGTGATTATGCCATGGGTGTAGTTCTTCTACAACATGGTAAGCCTATTGCTTTCCATTCTGAAACTTTTAATGAGCTATTGTAAATTATCCTACCTATGGTAAGGAGTTGTTTGCATTGGTACAAAGCGTCAAAAAGTGAAAACATTATTTGATGGGCAAAGAAACTGTTATACATACCGACCATCAGCCTTTACAGTACTTGCAATCACAAAGCAAGTTACAACAGTCACGACACTTCAGATGGATGGGCTTCTTGCAACATTTCCATTTGGTAATAAGGTACAAGAAAGGTACTCTGAATAAAGTTGCTGATATGATTTCAAGGCCTATTATTGGTGCTGTTACTTTACTTAAGAATGATTCCCTTGTACATGATAGTTACATAGAACAGTATGCATCTGATGATGACTTTAAAGATGTGTATGCTAACTTAAGTAAAGGGAATCATGTAGAGGAAAATGACTATCACATGCATAACAATTTGCTGTTTCATTTGGGAAGGTTGTGTATACCATAGGGGGAGAGAATAAATGTCATAAGAGGAGCTCATTCTTCTCTTATTGCTGGCCATTTTGGTGTAAGCAAAACAGTTGCACATCTATAGAGGTATTGCTATTAGCCTCGCATGGTAGATTCTGTTTCAAGGTTCATAAGAGGTTGCTCATTATGTGCTACAAGCAAGCCTAGTAATAGGAAACTTGGTTTGTATACTCCTTTGTCGGTACCTTCTAGACCATGGGAGAGAATCTCTATGGATTTTGTAGGAGGTTTTCCAAAATCTAGAAAGTAGCATGATTATTTATATGTAGTAGTTGATCGTTTCAGCAAAATGTGTATACTTATGCCTTGTAAGAAAACTATAACTACTGAACAAACTGCTGAATTATTTTTTCATCATGTATGGATTCACTTTGGTTTGCCTACTTCCATTATTAGTGACAGGGATTCTAGATTTGTAGGGAATTTTTGGTCCAACCTATGGGAGATGATGGACACAAAGTTGAAGAAAAGTACTGCTTTCCATCCGCAAACAGATGGACAAACCGAAGTTGTGAATAGAACCATTGTGCACCTCTTGAGAGGATATTGCAGCAAGCATCCCAAGCTTTGGGATGAACATTTGCACTACATGCAGCATGCTTACAACCGTGCCAAGCACTCTTCCACAAACACCTCACTGTTTGAAGCTTGTTTTGGTTACTTGCCAAAATCACCTCTTGATTTCATTCTTGAGAAATATGTTGCCATTGAGGGACATAGTGATATTGACAAAGCTCATTCATTCATTGAAAGAATTCAACAAATACATCAGCAAATTCAATAACAGCTTGAGAAGAGTCAAGGCAAGTACAAGGAAAGACACGACAAGCATAGAGTTGATCACAAGTTTCAAGAAGGGGATGAGGTATGGATGTACATTAGTAAGGAAAGGATGCAAGGAGAAGGTAAAAAGCTGAAGCCTATTCGTTATGGTCCATTCAAAATCCTCGAGAAGGTTGGAAATAATGCTTTTCAATTAGATTTTCCTTCCTACATGCAAATGTATTATGTTGTTAATGTGGAGAACTTACGTTTGTATGAACCTCCTTTGATCGCTGATCATGAAAGCGCTGTTCAGCTACCATCTATAGAAGATTTCTCGCCATAATTCTTAGATGAGCTGAAAGAAGATACAATCCTTGACAGAAGGACACGCACTTCAAGGAGGGGCAATGTAGATTATGTTCGGGTTGGTTTCAAAGGCAGCAAACCGAACAAGGCAAAGTGGATGGAGGTGGACAGAGTGAGGGCGTTGTACCCTCACCTCTTTAACAGGTAGTTGAAGGCTTTTGGGGTCCAAAAGCTTCCCAATGGGGAGGCGTGATCATGGGCTCATGTCCCAAGTGTCGTAAATTGCTCAAAAATGAAACTACTTAGAACTGGTTAAAACCTAAACAACCGGATAGATCTCGCCCTCTTGATTCCAGTGCCGTAAACGGTTCGAAAAACGGTCGTCGTATGTGAAAGTTATGTCAAAAACAAAATCGCCTAATAACACTTAATTTTTGAATTTTCAAAAAAAAAAATTTTAAAAAAGAATATTCCACAGAATATTCCTTTTGGGCGGGCCAATCAGAAGCCGCCACGTGGCCCAGGATGGCGTCAGCAACATGTATGGTGCATTTCAAAATTTGGGTGGCAATGAGGTTCGATCTCATGACCTCCCATTCAACAACTACCCGCCTTACCGTTGGGCCACAACGGTGGCTGTTGGAAACCATGCAGAACATTTCATATTTGAAGTTTGAAAATTGATTGCGGCGGGAAGAAAAGGGGCCAGCCCCATACCATATGACCACTGCCCGGAAACCAGGGGCTTCGCTCAACCCGCCGACACGCAATCCAATGCAGCAAACCGCCCGCATTTTGTGGTCACATGCACATTAATTAACTGCAGTTAGACTGCCGGATTTTTTGGCGAAGCGCCAAATTTGGGCGGTCCCGCCATAATTTGCGGAACTAACTGGCTATAACTAAAGTTAGCTGGAGTTCTTTTAGGGGAAACTGGCAGTTGGGAGTAAATAGCCATAACTTTTGCTAGGAAAGGCAGTTTTGGATGAATTTTTTTTTTTTATTTTGGGTATCTTCGACCTTCTGGAGCCATTGGCAGAGGTCTTACAGTATTCTGAGGTCATTTGAATAGGTTTTGGATCCATGGAAGTTCTAGGAGCCACTAGGGCCCAGTATTGTGAGAACTGTATAGTGTTGCAGGTATCCATTGGAGGTGAACCAGCAGTCAATCCTGAAGGGCTCATGTGTTTTGAATCCTTTTTTACAGTCTATTTCACCTGTAGAGACTTCTATTCAGTTGTATATTCATTTTGAGCATTTAGTTAAAACGAGGATAGGCCCATTTGGGAGCCTTGGACCCAGCAGACGTAGCCCAGGAGGGGTGAACTGCTTCATCAACTTCTTTTGCATCTGTGGTTGATTTATTTTGCAGAACAAATTCGTTTTAATGTGTTAAACAGTAAAAGAAAATAATTCTGCTATTCTTGAATGGATCATGAACAGCTGAAAATTTCATTTGTTTCTTTACTGCAAGACATGGGCATCTTTTAAACATGTTTTACTACTGAATTGAATACCTTGCAAACCTTTTTCAAGTCGTTTCAAATTCAGATCAAAGATGATCATGCATCCGACGGAGTTTGCATGCGGTCCTGATCTTTTCCGTTACTCGGTCTCTTAGTCTTTCTCCTCAACTCCTTGGGAGTGATCTCAGCATGTCACATTTTCCTGTAGTCACTGGGCAAGGGTTAGAGTGGTTTTAGCAAGAAGCAGCTACTATCGAAATAAGGCCCTGGGAGGTCTATCTATGCAATTTCTGCATGCAAGATAGATAGAAAAATTTGGACAAAAATGCACATTTTTTAAGCTTAGGGCATTACTACGAGATGGGGGTCCTGGGATCACACCTGTGCACAGTTTCTGAGTGCAGTGCAGTTGGACTGCTCTGCGTATTTCTGGAGAGTAGTGTTGGCTACCGAACTGCTTTGCGCATATTTGGAGAGCAGTGTTGGTTCGGGTCTCTCCGAGCTACAAGGTTTCAACAGGCAAGGGAGGTTGTAATCTCTGCACACTGTGAGGTTCCAGCAGGTAAGGGAGGAAGCTTAATGGTTGCAGAAGCAAAGCACATAGTTCCTGGAAGCTGGATGAGGCTAGGTTGCTCAAGTAAATGGCTAAGTATGAGATCAATGAAACATGTGTAAACATTGATAAGACTAGATTGTGGTCGCACATAGACACTTAGTAACACAACATAGACCATCCAGAATGCATAATACATACTTTTCTTGATGCAACAACTATCATGACAACAGTGTGTGAAGTGAGAGTGAAGCATGTTTATGTGATGACAACCACTCATGTGCACATGCTTTCCCTTGAAGTAAAACAACATCCCCTTTGCATGAAAAACAACAGCTCCTATGCCTAAAGATGACACATGCTGGATAAATATGAGAACACAAACAACTCTTAAGATCAAGGAGGGGAGCTTGAAATCATCATCTTACCAACAAGTGACCAAGGATGATCGATCGCAAGATCCAAGGTAGGCTCTGAAATTTTCATGTGAGCCAAATTTTGGAGGGTTGTTGTAGCTGCTACAACACCTCCCTCACAAAATGGGTCATATCATAAGCTCCTAAATCTATAGATATGACCATGATATTCAGATGCATCATGGCACCATGAAAACATTAGAAACAAGAGCTCATGACAACACCTTAGGAATCATGAAGAACAAAATCAATGACAAACAAAACATGAAGGATATAGCTCTTGGGAACCTCATTGGACATTGAAGGAAAGATTCATCTAGGACAAGGCCCAGCATACATCAAGTCAAAAATGAAACATATGTCAGTTGGAGACATACAAGATCCTCAAAATTCTCTAATGGAATCCTCATCGGAGGGCTCACTAATCTAGAGATGAAGAAAGTGTTTCAACAAGAACTCCAACTTACGGAATCCATGAGATGATGATGTGATGACATGAAGGAGAGAAAGGGATTGAAGATCTCTTCAATCAAGGAAGCTACTAGAAGAAGCGTCGATGACCTAAAGGTAAAATAAGGTATGTATGTTTGTGTTTAAATTATAATGTCATGCCATATGGTTGCAGGTAACATGGATCATTACTTCTATCTTGAGAAGCATGATCAAGAGAAAAAGGATCTCCTCCTTTGAAAGGATGAAGGAAGGCATAAGACACACTAGATGAAATCAACATAATATGTCCTCGTATGAAGTATGAGGTGGTTGATCACATTAAGAAACTTTGATTCAAAGGCACTTGGGAATGGAATGTGTAAGGAAGGAAGAGAACGTAAGATATGAAACCCTGATGAAGGAAATCAACATCCAAAAGACCAAGAAGACTTGACTAGAAAATATACCAGAAAGATATGAAGACTCTGATGGAAAAGATGTAGACCCTTGAAAATGGACATCTTTAGGAGATGTGTCAACATGAACATAGGATGTTGATACCTACAGAAAGATGTCATGATGAAGAGCCACCTAGTAAGGTACAGTTTTATTTAATGATATATTTTATTTCTTGAATAATATTTGGATAATTTCATGCAGGGCTAGTTACAACTACAACTAGCATTCATGTGATGAATGAAAGAAGCATGATGAGAAAGAACTATTCATATGATGAAGGTTCCAGATATGAAGAAGGCCACTTTCCATGAAGAAAGGAATGACAAGATGAAATAAGGAGGGAAGTGATCGATTATTCTTGCCTATAAGAAAGAAGCTCAACTAACTGTCATGACGTCAAGGAGAGGAGTTGATCAAGCAGTTGAAGGACCCACGAAGATGAAGTTGTTGATGTATGGAAGAGTCCCTAGCTAATAGGGAGATCTAATAGGTCCTTGATCAAGAGGGAGCTTGGATTAGATCACCCTGATTAAAAAGGAGTGACAGTTGTGTTTTTCTATTTCATGTGTCATGCACTAGACAAGGACTAACAACCGTAAGTCTAGGTGAAGGCCATGAATGGAAATGAAGACACATGATAGACACAACATTCTTGTCTTCACCTAGGAAGAAAGAATGGAGGATTAGGTAATCATCTGGCATCTGATTCTCTTTGAGGATGTGTAGAGCATCCAAGATCAAAGTAGGCAAGAGGATCGATATTCTTTGAGGTTTGCGAACCCAAGATAAGAATAGTCCTAGAAAGTCATACTCAGTGAACACCCGGTGGGTATGTACCTTGAGAAGCAATGATGAAGGTGTCTATATTCATTAGTCTCGCCAACATTGCAGGTCATGGTCTCATGGAGAGATGGAGTTGATAGTCAAGGCCTTGCACTGTGACAATGATGGTTGATATGATGTTATACAGATGGGATTACCAATCTAATTCCTCTTATGAGAAATTCTTCAGATTGAGAATGACCAAGTACCATTGTAAATACCTCCCTAGTTAAGAGGGAGTGTTGAAGAAAAGTGTAACTAGGTTCGGTATTTGTAAATGTAATTTTGATCTTTGTACTTGTAATTTTGATATTAGGTTGTTAAGATAAAAGTTAGGATTAATAAAAATATTGGAACGGGCTAACTTAAAATATATATATATATAAATATTATATATATATATATATATATATATATATATATATATATATATATAAATTAGTAGAAGTAGATGGTTTAAAAAAAAAATTTAATTAATAATAAATATAATATATATAATAAATAAATATATATATATATATATATATATATATATATATATATATATATAAAGTAAATAACGAGAAATTACTAAAAAAAAAAATTCCTTTAACTAGGAAGAGAGGGCTGGGATCCAGCAACTGCTTATCTTCCATCCATCTTCTCTACTGAGATTGTTCGGTATTTTCTCAATCTCAAGGGCTTCCCTAAATTTTCGGTGATGGAACTGTGAAACCCTAGCGATAACGCTCGCCTCCTCTATGAAAACATGATGTTTGGTACTCTCGGCATGCTCAACTAAAGCGGAAGACTTGGTCCTCTTATGATTAAGGTCAGCTGCATGCTCACTAATCCTTTGATTAATGGAGCGACCAGTCTCACCAATATAGGGGGTCCGACAGGAACAAGGAATAATATAACCATCTATTTTCTTAACTAATTTAGATATTAATATTTTTACTTTTTTTTATTTTTTTTAAGTTCGTTCCAATATTTTTATTAATATCCTAACTTTTATTTTAACAACCTAATATTATAATTTTTAATATAATATATAATATATATATGATTATAAAATTAATAAATAATTTAAAAATAAAAAAATTACCTTTTTAAACTAACCATTAAAATATTTCTATTTTATTTATATATTATTTAACCTAATTTAACTAATTTCCATAAAAAATAATAAATAATAATAATATTAAATTAATAAATAAAAATTTGACCTTGGTCCTTAAAGTCAAAATTAGCCATTGGAGACTCTGCTCAACTATTTAACATGCTAAGCTGATCTGTTTCTTCAACTTGTCCTGACGATGAACCACACTAGTTGGTTCGAAAAGTGTCGACAAATGAAATTTTATGTGATTTACGCTGAAGAATCTCTCATAAATATTTGTACTTGTCAAGAAAAAGAAATATTGTCTTTGTAAATTATTCGAATGAGTTTCTTGCTCTTTCCATAGGTCTAGGAAAGTCAAAGAATCAAAGTCATGTTAAAGATCTCTTCTTGAGCATGAATATGGGCCAACCTAGTGTCAAGTAGCCCTCCAAGACAAGCACCATCCTCCAAACAAGAATACTACCAGCAAAGCGAGGTAAAAGACAATCATGTCGGCCTAAAAGAATTAGATTCACTCGTGTCACCTCAAAGAAATAGACACAACTCTTCATGGATACACGTCAACTTAATACGAAGGACTAACCACTATATATACCCAATTCAGATTCTCTCTATGATTTTTGGATGGTTTAGCAAGTGAAGGATCTCAGATATTGTGGATGGAGTAAAGGGTACAAAATCTCGGACAAATCTTTGAAATCTTGGATGGGTGCAGGCAGACTTGATCTCAGATGTCTCTAAAGTTTCAGTGTTGATTACAGTGAGTAATCATAGTCTGAAGATCTCGCATTCCTCCCTGAAATCTCAGTTAAGTCAAGTGTTACAGGAATCTCGGATGGAGACATTATGACAATATCTCGATTGGAGAAAGGATCTATGGTTCTAGGATGAATGATATAGGATTACACTCTCAGCATAAGTATTATAGTAAAGTACGCTTAGCATGACAATGACAAGGATTATCTCACTAAAACAAACATAGTCATATACTCGGTGAAGTTCTCAATGTTGTCCTAATAACAAAGATGATCACAATCTAAACATAGAGAAAGGATCTCAACATACAAGTATCATCACATTCATAAAATATTATAATGAAGACCTCGGTGCAGTAGTGATCTCAATGAAGGAGTAGTCATGATGCAACAGTGATCTCAGTGAGGAAGCGGTCATGATGATGAGCTCAGCAGTGAAAAAGAATAGGATTGATGTCTTTGTCTTGGAGTGGCATAGCATGTCAATGGTCGTGGTCTTGGTGTTCATCAATTAGAATATCTATACGAAGAATTATGTGCGGGTTTTCCTCTCCAAGAGGGAGAGGTTTTGGCCCTGGCAAAATGCCAAAATCTTGTGTTCTTGTCTCTTGATTTTGGTATCTATTTGATGAAATAAGAAACACACACTCTAATAATGTCAAAGAGAAGATTGTGCCAATAAGAAAATTAAAATGCCTCACAAATATTTATCAACCTAAGAAGGACCATTATCGGGGAATAGTCATCAGCAAAAGGGGAGCCATGGCTAGGGTTTCTGGAACAGTGTTCTGCATCACCGCTGCTCTGCAAACCAAAGATGGATGTAATATTCCTAACCCAGAATATTCCTCAAACCCCAGCAAAAACTCCAACCAAATATGTGCAAATGATATAATAAACCAGAAGTGATAAAATAACAGTGGAACAACATATAATAATGTAAACCGGAAATATAAGCAGATACACAAGAAATGCAGCGAGAAATGCTAAGCCATTTTATTATACTGAGTAATAAATGAGTAAAAGAGGTGATTAGACATATGGCACCTCGACTTGCACAAGGCAAGTGAAGAAATACTCTCAGAATGACAAGAATGGCCTCTCTGCGTGGATGTTGCTACTATGTTGCTACTACTACTAGAAAACAAATGATGATTTGGGGCTACTCTCCTCCTCAGAAAAAGTTGAAACTCTGAATTCGGGCTCTACTCAAGAAACCCAGAAAGATTTCCTGGAATGGCCTTACACTGATCTGCATCCCAATTGCTGGGAAACTGTCGTGCTGCTACTGCGACTAGAAATTGAATGAGGATTTGGGGCTGCTCCCCTCCTCAGAAAAGGCTGAAACACTGGAATTGGACTCTACTCAAAAAAACCCAGAAATCTTTTCTGAAATGGCCGGCCCCTGAAAATCACCCCCTTGGGGTTCTGCGCAGTTCCTCAAGGCGCTAATGAAACTGCTACTGAAATGTTGATGAAACTGCTACTAAAATGTTGATGAAAGTGCTACTGGAATGCCAATAGAAATACCTTGCCTGAGCAGGCACTCGAAGTTCCCCAGGGCTAAGGGTGAGATCTCCAAACGGAGACACTCAATGCATTAAACAGTGCTGCAAACTAGCTAAACAGCCAGCATGCTCTAAGTCGAAATGACTATCACAAATGCTCATAACCAGAATGATCCCAAATGAGGGGGTTCCTCTCTATTTTATAGCCTCTACCTCTCACAATACCTAGGCTCACTTTCCCCTGCGTGATCCCCTTCTTACCATGTGTTCCTTCCCTCCTGTGCAATCCCTCCATGTGTCTGTGTGGGCCCCATTTCTGCGTCCCCCTTTGACCCCCTTGGTTCCCCCTTAAGTCACAATGTTGTGCTACCTAGGAAGTGACTTTTTATTCTAAAGTGAGTTATGTTCCCCCTTCCTCACTTTTTTATTTACAAATAATTATAGGAGACAAAAATCGAACAAAATCGAATATTCCAATTAGCCATAACTAATTAGGAATATTACAGTCTCCCCCGAAAAAATGTTGCTTGTCCTCAAGCAACTGAAGTGATGGATGCTATAAGATCTCCTCAATCTCCCAAGTGGCATCCTCATCTGGAAAATTCTTCCACCTCACCAAGAATTCCCGGACCGTCCTGCTCTGCAACCGTCTCTCCCTAGAGTCAATGATAGCCTCCATCTGCAATACCAAATGCCCCTCATCATCCATGGGTGGTAGCTCATCCGTCACGGTCACTTGCTTCCCCAATGCCTTCTTCAGGCATGATACATGAAAAATGTTATGAATCTTGCTGCCTTGGGGTAGCTCCAACTCATATGCAACCTGTCCAATCCTGCGTATCACCCTGTATGGCCCATAAAAGCGAGGCTTGAGCTTCTCATCCCCCTTCTGCTTCAATGATGACTGTCGGTATGGTTGTAATTGTAGGTAGACCATGTCCCCTACCTCAAACTGCCTCTCCACCCAACCCCTATCGGCATACATCTTATGCTGGTTCTACGCTATAGCCATGTTATCCTTGAGAGCTCAAAGGATATCCTAACTCTCTTAGATCCAAATCTTGGCTCTAGGAGCCCTGCTATCACCAAACATCATGTCAACAAAAGATAAAGGATGATACCCATATGAGGCATAGAATGGTGACATAGCAATGGACATGTGATGTGAAGTATTGTAGCAGTACTCCCCTAGATGCAGCCACTTTAGCCATGCTCGATGTTGCCCACTGACATAGTTATGCAAGTAGCCCTCCAGCCACTTGTTAACTATCTCCCTCTGTCTGTTCGTCTGTGGGTGATAGCTGGTACTCGGTGTCAACTCCATCCCCACCAATCAGAAAAGCTCCTGCCAAAACCCGCCCATGAAATGGATGTCCCTGTCACTGACGATGGTCTTAGGAAGACCATGTAGCTTGAATATTTCCTTGAAGAATAGCTCGGCCACCTGTGCTATTGTATAGTGTGCGGATATGGCAAATAAATGTGTGTACTTCGTCAGTCGATCAACGATGACAAAGATACAATCCTTGCACTGTACCATGGGCAACCCTGTGATGAAAGCCATCGAAATACTCTCCCATTTCCCCTCCAGAATGGGAAGAGGCTGCAATAATCCTACGGGATGGCTCATCTCTCCCTTGTTCCTCTAGTAAACATCGCACTCCTGGATGTGTTGGAGTACGTCCTCCTTGAGGCCCTTCCATGAGAACCTCTCCCTAATGGCCCTGTAGGTTTTGGTAAAACCCTGATGTCCTGCCAATGGGGAATCATGTGATGCCTGGAGTATCTTCTTCCTGAGCTGAGGCCCCTCAATCAAGAAATCAGGTCCCTATAGTAGATGATCTCATCGACCACCCTATACCTGTCATCTGCCACCTGCCCATCCAAAACCTCACATGCAAATCTATCCTTGGAGTATTCTACTAAGAGTCAAGCCCTCCAATCTGTATCAAAGCTCATAAGAGACAACGTGGCTGGTCTACGTGAAAGGGCATCTGCTACCACGTTGTTCTTACCTTTGACATACTCAATGTCAAAGTCATATGCTTGGATCTTACTGGTCCACTTCTGCTCCCTCTCTTGTAGTTGCTTCTACTCCAAAAAGAACTTGAGGTTGTTGTGATCAGTCCTCACCCTGAACCTGTTGCCTACCAAATACTGCCGGTACTTAGCCAATGCATGCATGATGGCTAGAATCTCCTTGTTGTATATGGAATACAACCTCTCATGCGGAAGGAGCTTCCGGCTCTCAAATGCTATAGGGTGACCTCCCTACGTCAATACTGTGTTGATCCCCTCTCCCGATGCATCACACTCTTTAACAAATGGTTGCGTGAAGTTTGGCAATCCAAGCAACTCCTGGATAACCCACTCAATCTCATCCCGATAGGCCTTGGGGTGCCTATAGGGGGTGGTAATCATAGCCTGTATGCCCTGCTCAAGCTCGATGGTATGCTCAAACCCCCGATCTGGTGGCTGTCCTCGTGGAATCTCCCCAAACACTATGGCATACCGATCAAGGATAGACTGTATCTCTGGGTGTACCATCTGCCCTATAATTCCTGCCTCTGATGCACGTAGCGCCACTGCCCACTCTATGTCTCCCTTTCAGAAGACTGCCTCCATCTGATGAGTCGAGACAGTTTGAGGCGGATATGTGTGTTGTCCCCGTATCTTCTCATGCCTCCCTGTCTTCTCATCATCCCACTCCATCCCCAAGGTCTTCCAATCTGTCGTGGCCTTCCCTAGAGTGATAAGCCACATAACACCAAGTATCATGTTGGTGTCTGGAATATCAACCACGAAAAAGTGGTTAGTCAATGTGCAGGTGCCCATCATCACTGAAATCTCTGGAACATAACGAGCACACGTCATGGTCTAATCTCCTGGGACCAAGACTGAACACCCATCGAAGCTCTATGTCTGTATACCTCTCCGCTCAACCATCTGGGCATCGATGAAGTTGTGGGTTGCCCCACTGTCAACCAAAACTGATACATGTTGGCCACGTACTGTCCCTCGTACACATAGCGTCAGATACTTGGGAACTCCCCGCAACGCTGCAAGGGCCCCTCCAGTGGGTGAAAAAGATGCACCACCTGCTGCTGGTGGTGGACGTGGCAAAGGTCCCTATATGGCATGGCTATCTCCTACCTCCACATCCTCCTCATCATCCTCTTCTCCACTTCTCTCGGAGAAGACCTCAATAAAATGTGCTTTACCAGTAGCACATTTATGTCCCGGTGCCCATGGCTCCTAACAAATGAAGCACAACCGCTTCTTCTTCAGCTCCCTCTTGGCATCATTGTTAAGCTGTACTCATCTTGGATTCCCCTTTGGAGGCGGAATCCTCACATCCTTCCCCTTAGACTGGAAAGTTTGTCTCTGGGGGTAAGGTGTCTCGGTCCTGGGTAAGACATCCTGTAAGTCCCGGGTCCTATTAATAGCATCCTGGAGCATAGCTGGTCTAGTGGATCGGACTGGAACCTGAAGTGGCTCTGCTAACCCCTCAACATACATATAGACCCTCCATGTCGTGGAGAGGTCTGGCACCATCATGGAGACCCTCAAGAAATCTGCAATGTAGGTCTCTAGGCTCCCTGTCTGTTTGAGCCTCGTCAGCTCAATGAAATGCTACTCTGGATCCCTCCGATCAAATCACTCCATCAATCTCCTGGTAAACTCAGCATATGATGTCACTGTGGAGTGCCCCAATGTAACCATCCCATGAAACCACCAATCCTGGGCCTCGCCATCCAAATGCAACATTGCCACCTTGATGGCCTCCGCCTCCGACATCTGGTTAAGCTGGAAATAAATGTCCAGCTTCTCCACCCAAGACTTTTCCGAACTGTTTGATGAGCCATCAAATGTAGGCAAGTTGAATCTGCTCACTACATGGTGGGTGTCGCCATCATGGTAATGTCGGTACCCTCTGTAATGATCGCAAGGTCTGCTATCCTGCTGGAGCTGAACAAAATGTCTGAATGAGAGGGCTTCCCTGAACTCCTGCACATAGGCCTGGTACTCTGCAAAATAATCACCCATATGCCCGGGCTCTGCCTCCTGCTGGGCTGCGGCCCTGGTGTCTTCTCCTAAGAAGGTGGGCATGGTAGAGCGTGTAGGGGCATGTGAGGCCCCCTGCTGTGCAATATCACACTGCTCTAGAAAGTGATGAGATGCACCTAATCCCTCACCGATCTGAAAAACTCATGGGCTCTCCCGCTGTCTGGCCTCTACTGTCGTGAATCTCTGCCCCATCACCTCAATCTGCCTCGACAAATCCTGCACTGATTTGAGGAGCATATCCGAAAATATCTTCCCGTCCTCGTTTACCGTCTGCTCTGCGTCCACTACTAGCTCTCTCTATTCTGCGTCTACCACAGGTTCCTCTTGTTCTGGTCTGCAATAGGAACACAATCTCCCTCTCCATAGGTATTCTCCAACCTACGCCTAGTGTCTCTGTATCTCTAACCTCTGTAACATATATAGGGTTTTTCCCCCCAGTGTCATAGATTGCTAGCTCCACAAGCTGAGCCAGATCTATGCTCTGATACCACTGTAATATTCCTAACCCAGAATATTCCTCAAACCCCAGCAAAAACTCCAACCAAATATGTGCAAATGATATAATAACCCAAAAGTGCTAAAATAATAGTGGAACAGCGTATAATAATGTAAACCGGAAATATAAGCAGATACACAAGAAATGCAGCGAGAAATGTTAAGCCAATTTATTATACTGAGCAATAAATGAGTACAAGAGGTGATTAGACAGATGACACCTTGACTTGCACAAGGCAAGTGAAGAAATACTCTCAGAATGACAAGAATGGCCTCTCTGCGTGGATGTTGTTGTTGTTGTGCTGCTGCTACTAGAAAACAAATGATGATTTGGGGTTGCTCCCCTCCTCGGAAAAAGTTGAAACTCTGGATTCAAGCTCTACTCAAGAAACCCAGAAAAATCTAGAAAGCTTTCCTGGAATGGCCTCACACTGATCTGCATCCCAGCTGCTGGGAAACTATCGTGCTACTGTTGCGACTGGAAATCAAATGAGGATTTGGGGCTTCTCCCCTCCTTAGAAAAGGCTGAAACTTTGGAATCCGACTCTACTCAAGAAACCCAGAAAAACCCAGAAATATTTTCTGAAATGGCCAGCCCTCGAAAATCACTCCCTTGGGGTTCTGCACAGTTCCTCAAGACGCTGATGAAACTGCTACTGAAATGTTGATGAATCTACTACTAGAATGTCAATGGAAATACCTTGCCCGAGTAGTCACTCGAAGTCCCCCAGGGATAAGGGTGAGATCTCCGAACGGAGACACTCAATGCATTAAACAATGTTGCAGACTAGCAAGCAGCCAACGCGCTCTAAGTCGAAATGACTATCACAAATGCTCATAACCAGAATGATCCCAAATGAGGGGGTTCCTCTCTATTTTATAGCCTTTGCCTCTCACAATTCCTAGGCTCACTTTCCCCTGCGTGATCCCCTTCTTTCCATGTGTTCCTTCTCTCCTGCGCAGTCCCTCCATGTGTCTGCGTGGGCCCAATTTCTGTGTCCCCCTTTGGCCCCCGTGGTTCCCCCTTAAGTCACAATGTTGTGCTACCTAGGAAGTGACTTTTTATTCTAAAGTGAGTTATGTTCCCCCTTTCTCACTTTTTATTTACAAGTAACTATAGAAGGCAAAAATCAAACAAAATCGAATATTCCAATTAGCCATAGCTAATTAGGAATATTACAATGGAAGCCACAAGGGATCAAAATGAAGCCCTCATGGGAAATCAGCAAAAGGGCGAGCTATTTTTGTCTTTATGTCAGTGTTCCGGCTTGGCCTCGAACCAAAAAATGATTTCTCTATTGAGGATCTTTTCTCACCCAGGCTAGGGGCGTGTTCTCTCACCTTGAATCGAGGCGATTCTTACTGTGTGGTGCATGGATCTACCATACCGGGACATGGAATGAGCGACAGACCCCAGCATAGACCAAATCTACAGGATGTGCGTAAATGGTTATGGGCCGCGCGGGTTGCTGCGTCCCCGTATTCTTTTCAATAGGCAAGGGTTTATCCCATCAAATGGAAGACGAGAATCAATGTTGGGGAGGTTAAATCTCAGGGAGGAAGACGAGATCGGCGGGAGCATGCAGGAATAGGCAGTAGGACTTTAGCTCTGCCATGCCTGGTGATTGTAAGGGAACAGGATCTCCTTGTCATACTCGTTCCCCGCTATCCCCTAATGCCGAGCTACCCAAGAGAATCCCATGCAGCCTCACAATTAAAGATGGAGCTCCGAAAAGTTTTTCTCGGGTTTCTTGGCAAGCAGAGATCTGCAAGCACTGTCTCAACCGTGAATTTCGTTAAGGGTTATATGGGTAACATGGAAGCCACTGTCGCAGCCACTAACTGCAAAACCCAAGAAGTCCATCATTATTTGAAGGCCATCAAGGGGAAAACTAAACCCAAGGCTGGGGTTTTCCTTGCCAAATCTGCTAGGCAATGGGAGATCTAGGCCCTCTTGATAAAAGAGGGTATTGGGCCTCTGGACGATGACCTCGGTGAGACTAAACAGGGGACAACAAGGCATGGACAAAATCCCAAGCTTTGCGGTGCTCTTGGACAGACAGAGAAGACAGATCCAACAGATCGAGACCTAGACAAGGTCAATCCCCTAAGTAAGGAGGAAGATCTGAGGCAAATATTTATCAGATCGACAGAAGGAAGACAATATTGCCTGCAGATCAACAAAAGGATGAGCATTCAAGAATTAAAAGAGGAGATACAGAAAAAACTGGGAACCCCAACAAAATACCAAAATCTGATATATACAGGATACAGTCTACAGGACAATCACACACTACAGGACTATGGCGTCATCAAACATGCAACTATCATACTAAATCTGAGACTGCGAGGCGGCTATAAGGGAGCCAGCTCTAAAACTATAGGCTTCTTTCATGATGCATTCAAAGGGAAGGAACAAATGCAAAACAAACCAACACCAATATCAAAGCTTCCAGGCCCTTACATCGTGGAATAGAAGCTGGAATCTCCAATGCTTACAATATCCCTACCGAAGGTAACTGATCTATACACAGATTTAGCCCATAATGCTGTCATTTGTAGATTTAATGGTTTCTAGCCAAAATCAGATGCACTGCATCAATGGATCTTCTCCAACTAGTCATCAAACTGTGAAATTTACCTATGCCCAAAGGGGTTTTTCATAGTTAGATTCAACATAGAACAAGAACATGAAAACATCATCAATCAAGGGCCTTGATTTTGGGGCAATCCCGGCCTCTTCATCACCCCCTGGTTCCCGGACTTTGATGTCAATACCATGGTAGTTTCAACAATTCTAGTGTGGATTAGGCTACATAACCTCCCACTTCACTTTTGACATCGCAAAGCCTTAATAGACATTGGGAACTCCCTAGGGAAGTTCCTAAAATCAGATGAAGACATAGCTATTCAGGGAATTTTCACATTTGCCAGAATACGCGTAGAAGTGGACCTGAGTCAAGGGCTACCAGAACACATCACACTAAATTTCAATAATTCGATGTGGACACAACCGCTTGACTATGAAAACATAGCTTTCAGATGCCGCAGATGCTTGCATACAGGGCACCTCCAATATGCTTGTCCACTAGCTGGGAAGGAGCCCAAAGGGATCAAGAAACAATAGAAAATTCCCAAAGGTTGGCAGAATACCAAACCACTGGAAGAAGAGGGTCTAAAGGCAAAACCTACAGGCACACAAATGGAACATGAAAACATACAGGAAGAAAATACCCAGGAGACTAACTTGGGGCAATACAATATGAAACTGCAACAAGAATCTCAACTGGAAGTAAGTGGCGCCAAACGAACCCATGGTTCCGAAGGATCAGAATCTGATAAAGAACAACCAATGAATACAATGGAAAACCAACTTGCCATTATTGCTCCCACTCCCAACACTAGAGGTTGGCGAAGAGTGGAGAAGAAGAAGGGTAGGAAAGCATAGGCTAGCTGGATCCTTCTTTTTCTCTTTTCTTGTTTTTGTATTATTTTGTTTCCTGGTTTCAGGAACAACTCATATGCATATGCTTTAAGCATCTACAAAATGCAATCTTCTTCGTATGAATAAAATTACGACTTTTTTCTATTGAAAAAAAAAAGTTATCAACCTAAGAAGAATCACATTAATCCTAATTTCCCTAGATTCTTCAACAAGGAGCAAGAAGCAGCAAAAGATGAGATGCAAAGGAGCAACAACAAGGAACAATGAAGGAGAAGAAAAGGCAAAGGAGCAGCAACAAGGAACAACAAAGGAGAAACAACAAGGCAAGAAGAATCACATTAATCCTAATTTCCCTAGATTATTCAACAAGGAGCAAGAAGCAGCAAAAGATGAGATGCAAAGGAGCAACAACAAGGAACAATGAAGGAGAAGAAAAGGCAAAGGAGCAGCAACAAGGAACAACGAAGGAGAAACAACAAGGCAATGTATACACTAATGAACAAGATCAACAATGCAAAGGAGCAGGAGGAGGAGGAAGAGTTGTGATACAATAAAATGTTTTGATAATGTTGTAGAGATTGCTATATTGAAAAAAAAAATTGTGATGTGAAATTGTTGATTGAGCTGAACTGTTGTGATGAAAAGGCAAGACTCCAAGGCAAAGGCAAAGATGTTGCAAAGATTGTTGTGATGTAAAGGCAAGATTCCAAGGCAAGGCAAAGATGTTGCAAAGATTGTTGTGATGCATTAATGATAAATATTGTTATTTGATGTTGGCATTAGGTTGATGCATTTAATCATTACATGTGGTTGAAATTAATATTGGATGGATTATTTATTTTTGTGTTTTGATATTCTAGATATGAAGAGTTTGGAAACAAATGAGTGGAAGGCAAAGAGTCAAGCCTATTCACTTCATATTCCTATGTGGAGTACAAACGACCAGCAAACTATCTTTATAAAATATGTGATTTTGGAAGGCATGAAATGGTTAGAGAGTGGAAGAATGTGTGAGAGTTTATTGAGCTATTATGCGTTAGTTACCTGGCACATATGAAGCTTATGTAAAGCTGATTTGAATGGAAGAAGATGAAGAAATGAAGATGGAGATATGCAAAATCTATGACTTGGTAAACCAACACATTGTTATTTCTTGTTTACATCAGGAGATGGTAGTCTCCTTTCAAGTAGTGGCTTGATAAACATCAAGTTGGATCCTATTGAGGTAGGAGACTCATGTTGGTTGTAACCTACATAAAACATATGGGAGTTGGATCTTCCTTGCAATTGTTGCTTGCAGAAAATTGAGGTAGCAGCCTCCTATAGGTTGGAGCCTACAAAAAATCAAATGTATATGGAGTAGGAGCTTGCCTTTGCATCACAATAATAATAAAGTCATGGTTTTATCCCTTTGTGGGTTTCCACATATATCAGGTGTCAATATGTGTTGTTATTGTGTGTTCATGTGATGTTTTGGTTCACTTATTACTTGTTGTTCACATATTCAATCTGTTGTTCATTATTTGTTAAGTTTCTCATGTAATGTTTTAGTTAATGAGTTTAATGAAAAGAAGGTTAATATATGTGAATATGCTACACTGATTCACCCCCCCCCCCCTCAGTTTAGTCAAGTTTTCATCAATTGGTATTAGAGTCAGTTCCTTCTGTATAAGCCTAACTACTTGAAGGTAGATTTCGTTTAGCCATGGACTATCAAATTCTACCTGTGTTGAGTGCAACAAACTTTCATGAATGGAGAGATAAGGTAAAATCTGAACTAATATCTTATGGACCTAGTGTATGGAAACTAGTATGTGATGGCTACTGCAAAGATTCTCTCTCTTTGCAAGAACAACAGTGGAATGCTAAATAAAAATGTGTCATGTATAACAATCTTCATAATAAGGATGTTTATACAATAATAGATTTAACTTTTGAAAAATAAATATGTGATAAATTGCAGCTCATGCATGAAGAGGCTAGCAGCAACAATGTAGAGAAAGAGGAAGGAGAAAAAACCCTATCAAAAGGAAAGTGTTCAGTTAAATGAAACCTCTACCTGTGTGAATGTGCTTGACTCTCATGAAGAAAAAACGGATGAAAATCAAGCTAGGCTTGACTTATCATTGTCTAGTATAGAAATATTGAAGAATGAAAACAAATATTTGAATAAACTAGTGTAGATATGTGATGAGAAAGAGCATGAATACAAGGAGGAAATTTTCATCCTGAAGACACAACTTGAAGAAGCAAGGAGACTAGAATAGGTGATGAGCAGTAAATTCAAGGAGAGAGGCCTACAGTGTAAAATATTAGAAGTTTAGTTTGATTCAGCTAGAAGTAAGTTAGAAGAAAAGAATAGGTTGTGTAAGAAGCTAGAAGAGGACCTTGCCTATATGAAGAACTAAGTAAAGGAAACCACTAAAGATGATAATGAGGCAGCCCTAAAAGGACCTACAAAAGAAGAGTCTAACAACAACATGTTTTGTAAAGAAAACAAACAACAATATCAAAAGCCAATGAATGAGATGAAGAATTCTCTCCTGAAAATGAGTTGAACAAGTTTGGAATATCTCAAAGGAGATTCTTTTCTCTGCCATGAACATGGACATGTGGTAGCAGAATTTAAGAGAAAGAAGATCAAGACTATTCAACAAAAGTTTCAACAAACAAGAAGGTACCATCTAGCAAGAAAACAAAGGAGAACATCAGCAACCAAGTACATAAACTCTTTCTATGGTTATTGTTATATGTGTCATGAACATGGACATAAAGCGTTTGAATGCAAAGTATATATGAAGAAAAACATGAACGCAAAAAGAAACACATCATTTTCTCTACTTCTTGGCCACACAAGATGTTTTATGTGTAATAACCTTGGCCACAAAGCCAAGGATTGTACGTTTCCATATATTTTAAAGAGCACTAGAAAGAAGATGGAAGAAACTTCAAGAAGAGAAAACTATGAAAGAAATGAAAAGAAGAGAAAGCAATCTACGAAAGTGTGGAAGAGGAAGAGAAAGGAAAAACTTGTTGTAACAGCCCCGAAATAACAATACGTAATTAATTAGATTAATCAAGCTATTTAATCAACACGCAATTTATCAACTAGTTAACATTAAATTTCAAAAGAAATGTGAGAAGAGACAACTTACCTGTGGAACGCTAGTTGAACACTGAACGCTAGTTGAACGCCAGTTGAATTCTGCTAACTGCAACAAAGTCTTGGGGACGAATCTCCACCCAACCGTAGGCTCAATTGCACAAAATCCTGCTACAACTGGCCACCCCCAATACCTTAATCAATGTACTACTACCAGGGTATCCTTTGTCTCACAACACTATTCTCCCAAGAGAATGGAAGATGGAATCATGGAATGATGGAATGCCTCTCATCTTCCTCACCGTCTATTAAATAGAGCAAACATTGGAAGGGCAACCACATGCACACACTCCATGTGTCAACATGCAACTTTATTGCTTTCTTGTTTTATTCTTTTGTTTTCTGCTTTCTTGTTTTATTTCTTCTGTTTTTACTTTTTGATAACTTTACTGATTTTTACTATTTTTCCTGTTTATTCTTATTTATATTTATTTAGAGCATGTAATTAATTTATTATTTTATTATTATTTATTATTTATTTACTATACTATTTATTATTTATTTTTATATATTTATTTAATTATATTATATTATATTATTATTTTTATTATTTATTATTTATTTATTATTTATTATTTATTATTAAGGGACATTACACTTGTTAATTCAATGACATAATGAAGGCATCATGGTTTTAGGGGGGGACTACTCTAGGAAGCAAGGCAGTCATCTAGTCAATGCTAGACAAGCAGAAACATCTTAGGGGGAGAGCAACCCATAAAATGTCCTCATCAAAACTGTCAAAGAAGAGCTCCCTGGAATATGAATAAGGAATAAACATAGGGTGGGAGCCCTTCTTAAGCATTGAGGTGCCTTTGCAATAAAATATGGATTATGTTCAGGTGCAATTTCAAAAGGAAAGTTGTTTGAAGGACCATGTTAAGAAACATTTAGAGTGCATCAACTATCCTATATCTCTCTTGACTAAAAAGGCTACCTAAACAAAGAAAAATTAAAGTGTTACTTGATGTTGATTTTTGGTAGCATCATATGTGCTCTAGCCATGAAATTTGGTGGAGAGACTAAGGCACATGAGATCTCCAAGACCCAGAAATCGTTTGGAGAAATTCCACCCGGATGAAGATATATTAAAATAATTAATATTTTAATGAGTTCTTAAGTCTAAACTTAGGAAAATTAAAATATTAATGTGTATTAATATAATGTGGGTGAGGAAGTTCTAAGTGACGAGTATTAAGCCAATTCTAATCTTAGCCGTTGATTAGGGACTTAATCTTAGTTGTTGAATTGTCAACATGAAAAGTATAAGAGGAGGCTTGAGGGTTAGTTGGAAAAACACCAAGAGAGATTAAGAATTCAATTTTCTAGGGTTGGGTTTGCTGAGGAAATCGAGTTAGTTATCAGTTGCAGTGAGGGGATTTTCAGCAAGGGATTTCCATCCAAGGTTGAAGAATACATAGCAAAGAGGTAGTGAAGTGTTGGGAGAGATAGCGCATGTCCAAGAAGGACTAACGCAAAGGCATGAGGAGCCAGCACAGAGGACGTGGAGGGCCTCAAAGGCAGCGCTAGGAGATTATGTGGGGTAGAATAGGATCTGATCAGCAGATCCTGAGCCGGGAGAGGGTGACGTAGTTCCAGAGCAGTGCTTGGAGCAGCTTTTGTTGTCTAGCATAAGGAACAGTCAGAGTCACTATGGAGTTGATCATCTGGTTGTTGATTTGCCAAAATATCTGTCTCCGAAGAGAGGTATTACTACCAAGGATATTCTCTGAAGGGTGAGACGTTTCTGGCACCTTAGTTGTATTCACGAATCTGCTTAATAATACAAGCCCTCTATATGCTGCACCAGTTTTCCCACATTAGGTTTTTCTAGGGACGATTGTCCAAAAAAAAAGTGCCCCTTGTGTTATTTTTTCTGTTTACTTCAATGCATGATTTGTATATCTGTGAAGGTTGGATTTTTGTTTACTTTGATGTTTATGCAATTAAATAACTTGTTAATGTAAAGAGCAGGTAGGAGATAGTAAACCAGAAATTGTAGTAGGGGTTTCTAATGTGTTAGATTCAGAAATTTTCACATGGTATCAGAAGGATTGCAGATCAGAGGTGACTGGAGTAACTAGTTGAGAAAATCTAAGAATTTGCAACAGAGAAGCAGTTGTCCCGAGAGACAACATTGTTCCAAAGCCAAAGACATAGAAGGAGGAGTGACACAATGCAAAGAAGGTGACACAGAGGCTCACGCAGTGCCTGCATCAACACTCAGAGCCAGGTAAAGGTAACGCGATAGCTGGGAGGAGCCCACACAGTAGTTGTGTCAGTTATCCAGGCCAGTATAGAGGCAGAGGGAACAAGATCAGGCCAGCACAGAGGCAAAGGAGAGATCAGTCCTACGTAGTGCCAAGTCATCTTTCTCAGCCAGGAAGGATTGATGCAATGGCCAAGAGGAGTGATCCATCTCTCACTATGATTGTGCAGAGACAAAAGGGCTCAGACTCTTCAGTTGTCGGGGCTAAGGGAGCTGATCAAATTTTGATTTGAGGATCTGGTGGGATGCTATTTCTGTCGGTGCAGAACAATGTTTAAGGGGAATGAACCAAGGTATAAGGAAGCACTACCTCCACAAATTTATAGCCAATAAATCTAGATCTGGGTTGCAGCGGTAAGGGGGGATTGGAGAGGAGTGATTCAACAGTTGGCTGGAGGATTTCCAAAGGGGAAATTGAGACTCAGAGGGAGTCTAGGGAAGAGGAACAGATATGGCAGTGAACAGATTGAGGGATTGGGACAGATTGGATGAGGCTTCCAATTTTTTCATCTGGGAGGCAGCATCATGGTAATCCTAAATAAACCTTGCATTAAGGATTATGTGTTGAGAACAACAGTTGTCCCAGTTGACCCAAATGAAAATTAGAAGTATGAGGAAGGCTAAGGCGAAGGAGAAACACATGATCCTAGATGGGGTCAAGGATCATGTCATGCCACATAATATTGTTGAGAAGAACATAGAAAGGGATAAGTGTCTAACGCTAACCACCTTATACCAGGGCTCTTTTGTACAGGGGAAAATGTTATTGGAAAATCAACTGAAGTCATATCAGATGCAGAAAGGAGAGGAGATAGATATGTTCCTTCTTAGGTTGCAAGGAATTCACGACCAACCTACTTGCGTGGGGTCAACACTGGATCCAGAGTTCATGGTCAAGACTGCTCTAAATGCAGTCTCCGAGGACTGAGACGTTTGTCCAAATTATTTTTGGCAGAGCGACTCTCCCCAATTAGGAGGAGATGTGGGCAGCTCTTCGACAGCAAGAAATCAGGAGATTGACCAAGGCAGGGAGTAGCGGTAAGGGAGTTCGAATCAAGAAAGAGGAGGAGGAGGATGCAGCTCTAGCATATGCAGGATAGTAGGGGGTTCAGAAGAGGAAGAAAAAAGATATCTCTAAGGTAAAGTGCTTCAACTGTGGGGAGTTGGGACATTATGCCTCTTAGTGCCCCAGGAAGAAAGGCAAGGGAGAAGATTATGACTCAAAGGCTACTCCAGCAAAGGCAGAGAAGGATGTCGAGACTGATGATAATTGTGACATGAGTGCTCATGCGCCTCTAGAGAAGAGGTGGGGAGACATAGAGTGGTATTCGAGAAGACTACATGCAAGGGCAAGATCCTTGAGGTGCCCAAACTCTTGGATTACATCCAACTATGAGATCCATTAAACGTAGTAGCATGATGACAAGTGTTGGATGGAGCAAGGTATGATGGAGCAACAAGGCAGTGCTAGAGTGCAGAAGTTTGTAGTAGCACAGTGGAGGTTGCAGCAGTGCGAGAGGCACAGAAGAGGTTATAGTGGCATAGAGGGAGCACAGGATAGAAGTAGAGGTAGCTTCAGCATCACAAAGCTTCCAAACTAACAAAGATGTCAGTTTTTGGGTGATTTAGTTACTTACTTCTCGGTAATCGAGTTGCAGTGTAGCAGTTAGCAGTGGCAGTGCTATTGGCAACATGAGGCAGCATTTTGAGAGGAAGCTACAGTACAGAAGTAGAAGTGGTAGTGGCAGTGTCATGGGCAGTATTATAAGTAGTAGTGCAGTGGATGTGGGGCAGTAGACCAAGCATCAACACCAAGGACCGATGCAGAGGATCAGTGTGATGCTTCTACGATGAAGCATTGTTAGAGCACATTCTTTGCTAAGAGGGAGTGTTGATTTCTGGCAGCATCAGATGTGATCTAGCCAAAAAATTTGGTTAAGATGTTAAGGCACATGAGATCTCCAAGACCTAGAAATCGTCTGGAGAAATTCCAGCCGGATGAATAGATATTAAAATAATTAAATTTTGTAATGAGTTCTTAAGTCTAAACTTAGGAAAATTAAAATATTAATGTGTATTAATATAATATGGGTGAGGAAGTGACGCAGGACAAAACCGCCTAAAGGCAATTTCCCTGGATTTCATAATTACCTTACATGAGCCTGTGGGTTATGGCCCACCTATACAAATCGGAAGCCTTTACATTGTGGGTTTAAACAAAAAAACCACGCCGATCACTTAACAGTGATATAACACATAATCTACCAATGAACATCATCCCTCCTGAATGCACAAAACCAAACTCCAAATAAAATAAACTCACATCGATACACTTCTCAGGTCCGCTCAGGATCCTCGTATGGCATTTCACAATTCCTCCTAGCTAGGGTTCATTCACTCATGAATGATGTGATGCGATATTAATCCAACGGTCAGCAGTCAATATTGATCCAATGATCAGTAGTGATATCGCACGGGGATCTGCACGATGTTTATCCACCCTCATAGAGCCGATAAGGATTATAAATCCTCAATCTATAAAAGTTCGGGTCCACCTTTGAAGTTAAAGTCTGATCTCTTTATGGCCCGATATGTTGGCATTATGACACAGGTTTGGCTCTATAACATAGGTGTTGTCCTTGATGGCAACTCATTCAAATGGCAGATCACAGTTCAGGTTCTTAGAATGAAAGAAAATGAGGTATATGCAGGTTAATCTTAACAAAGTCGCGTATACACGCGAGATTACCGATCAAAAGGCGCATATACATATGCACGCACTTTCATGCAAAGAAAAGCGTGTACATGTGGGAAATCTTATGTTTGCTACATGGTATTTAGTCCGACATATTTGAACCTATGGTTTTTTTCCTTGGTATTTCATCCGAAGTATTGAACCTAGGTATTGGGTCCCTAGTATTGGTTCTCAATGGTTTTGGACCATGGTTTGAGTAAGGCTTAAGACTATAAAAGGGGAAGGAGATCATTTGACAATGGTATTGACTTAAGCATTGAATATCTTATGATGAGCAAGAACTACAATACTGGCAATTGGATTATGGTGCATAACTAGATATGAATCAAGGAGGAACCTGAGCGCAAGGAGAAGGATAAGTTCTATTGATGGGTCAAGATCTTAAGGCTTGAAGAGAAGTACCTTTGTGTAATTTTGATTTGTTATATTAGGCACATGACTTGATCTATAAATATGATAATCTGGGTATAACTGATGTCTGAATAAGTGAAAAAGGGTAAATTATCTTGTATAGATCTGTACCCAGGTTCGGCACAATAGAGGTGCGTATACACGCTGGTTCAATAACTCAAAACAGCGTATACGCTGGTTGGCCTTGATTCAGAAGCGTATGCACACATGTTCTACATATTGAAGTATCATACGTCTCATGAAATATGTTTTAGCTGCTTATGTTTATTGCTGCATTGTTTTGGGTTCAGAACTGGTGTCTGGTTACTGTTATTGTTTTCTAGTTACAACATTCTGAGAAGTGATTGGCTGATTCAGTATTGGTTTGTACAAAGGAGATTGGTTGATGCAGATATACTTGATGGTTGATTGATGTTATTCATGGATCCAGTCTGAAAATTTATGAAACATGGTCCCTGGAAGAAAAGAGAAGGTTGTAGCCTTCTGTAGGTCAGCACCTACGTACTAGTATCTCAGCTAGTACAAGAGATAAGGGGGTTGTAGCTCCCTTCCAGGAGAAGCTGGAGAATGAGAGAGGGTTGTAACCTTCTGCAGGTAGCAGCCTGCGTACTGGTATAAGACTGCACTAGTACAGAAACATTGTAAAAATAAGTTTCTAATTAAAAGAAGATAGAGATGAATTGCAGCAAGTGGTTTTCACCCACATTGGGTTTCCACCTTACATCTTGGTGTCCATGTGTATTGCTTATGTGTGTTGATTTTTTGTGCTTTACTGCTCCTGTTTACTGTTAATAATGTTCTAAGGCACTCATTAAGAAGCAACTAACTAAATTATAAGTTTACTAGATATACGCTTGTTGCATCACACACAGTTGCGTATACATGCGGTGTTCCTTCACTAAAGTAGTGTATATGAATCTGAATATGGAAATGAAAAAGTTTCATTGATTTAATAATATTGATTCGCCCCCCCCCCCCCCCTCAGTATTATTTCCAACAATTGGAATCAGAGTAGGTCCTTTAGAAGAAGCTTGATCACTTGAAGGAAGATCTGTCATCATGAGAAACTACGAAAAAGAAGCATCAATCAGGCCACCAATTTTTTATGGGAGCAACTTCGTCTATTGGAAGGTAAGAATCACTGCCTATCTTCAATATCTTGGTACAAAAGTTTGGGATATTGTGGAAACAAGATACACATTTCCATCAGCAACTCCTATAGATACGGCTAGTAAGAAGCAGTATGAAACAAATCCAAAGGTTGTCAATACTCTATTGGGGAGTCTATCTCAATCAGGTTAAGGTTATGCAGCTCAAAACCGCAAAAGAAATATGGAACAAGATCATTCTAAGCTATGAAGGAGATGATCAAGTAAAATGAGAAAAACTTCAAACTCTCAGAATTCAATATGAAAATCTCAGAATGCACAATGATGAAAGCGTGGCTAACTATTTCCTACGTATAGATGAAATTGCTAATTGTATGAAAAACTTGGGTGAAGAAATAAAAGAAGTTGTTTTTGTTGAAAAGGTTCTAAGATCTTTGTCTCCTAAGTTTGATTCAAAAGTTTCTGCCATAGAAGAAAAGTAGAATCTACAGAGAATTACCATGTCACAGCTGCATGGAATCCTAACTGCTTACGAAATGAGAAAAGGGGGACCATCTGACAGGAGAGAAGCTGCATTCAAAGCCTCAGGAAAAGGAGATTACAAGGAGTCAAGACATATGTCAGAAGAAGAGGAAGAATCAAACTTTGTCAAGAACCTTCAACGGGGAACTGGAAGATTCAGAGGTAAGCTACCTTTCAAATGCTTTGCTTATGGAAGAATCAGTCACTATGCTGCCAAGTGTCCTCATAAAGATAAACTTGACAAAGGTAAGGAACCAGTTAGATGGAATAGAAAACAAAATGTAAGTAAGAAGAGATATTATACACATGAAGACAGTGATGGATATTCAAATAGTGATGAAGATGAACAATGTAATGATTTTAGACTTTTGATGGCTTTTGAAGATTATGATTTCTTGGATGCTATAGATGAAGAAGGTCTCTATGAAGAAATTTCTAAACTCAAAATTTGTTTAGAGGAAAAGAATATGATTATAGATACTCTGACATTCCAACTTGCTGAAACAGAAAAACACAATGAAAAGTTAGAATGTGAAACTGTGGACCTTAGAAAAGATATTGAGAAATCAAAAGCTCTTAATCTTAGATTTGCTAAAGGATCTGAAACTTTAGATGATATTATCAAAGTGCAGCGTTCTCCTCTAATCAAGACAGGTCTTAGATATACTGAAGAATCATCTCAAGCACAGAAGCCATCCACCTCCAAAAGTTATCTTGATGCAGCAAGGAGAAGTGAACAGCAAAAGCATAATGCAGATCACCAGGTAAATCGAGGGCAATCTACTTCAAGGATGAACAGAAGCTACAACCAATCACAGGTAAATCATTCTCAATTTGCCTCAAGAATGAATGTCAATGGAAACTACAATCATTTGGTCGATAGGTTTGAAAATCGCAGGAATTTCTTCAATGGCCAATGTTTCTCTTGTCATAACTTTGGTCACAAAGTTGCTTAATGTGTTGCCTACAAGACCATCATGACTAGAGAAACTCAAAAACAAATAAGTATGACTAGGATGATGAAAAGGACCTACAATAACTTTTCTACTCTTGAGAATGAAATAGAATGTTCTATTTGTAACAACTTCGGCCATGAAGATTCTGAATGCAGGAGTAGGTTTCGACAAACAACTCAGAAGGAGCAAGTTTCATTGAGTCCCAAAACATGGATAAAGAAATAATCGCAACCAGAAAGATGTGGGATTGCCTTATATGTGAAAGGACAGGAAAATCAGTGGTACAATGACAGTGGATGCTTGAAACTTATGACAGGTGATAAAGAAAAACTTCAGTCATATAGTGCCTTAGAAAAGGAAAGGAAGGTCTCATTTGGAAATGACACCCCTGCTCTCATAAAAGGTAAAGGTTTTTTTCTTTTGAAAAAAAGGGTCAAAGTTGGAAATGTTATGTATGTTGATGGCTTAAAGCATAATCTATTGAGTGTCAGTCAAATGTGTGATCAAGGAAATGAAGTAATATTTCAATCAAATGGATGCATTGTTCGTGAGCTTGATACAGGAGAAACAGTGATCAAAGGCATAAGAACTCCAAATAATTTATACATACTCAAGGGAGGACAACAACAATGCTATCTAAGCAAGAATGATGAACATTGTCTATGGCACAGAAGATTGGGGCATCTGAGCTTCTCTCAGATAAGGAAAGCATGTAAATATCAGGCGGTTCGTGATCTCCCTGACATTAGAATTCCAGACAATACAATATGCAAATCATGTCGGTTTGGTAAGAAAACCAGAACTAATTTCCCTAAGAAGGAAGGATTAGCTAGCATGCCACTTGAACTTGTCCATACTGATGTATGTGGTCCATCTAGGAAAAGGTCACCTCGAGGTGAGGAATACTTTATATTGTTTATTGACGACTTTTACAGGATGTGTTGGATAGGACTTCTGAAGCATAAAGACGAAGCTTTCGAAAAGTTCAAAGCATTCAAAGCCTTGGTTGAAAATGAATCAGATCGCAAAATCAAATGCCTCAAGTCTGATCGAGGAGGGGAATTTACCTCGGATGATTTTTTTTATTTTTGTGAAGAACATGGAATAAGAAGGGAATTCTCTACTGCAAGGACTCCTCAGCAAAATGGAGTAGTGGAAAGGATGAACAGAACAATTCAACAAATGGCTCATGCTATGCTTGATGAGTCTGGAACTCCTGCAACCTTCTGGGGTGAAGCTGCATTTGCTGCAATTACTATTCTCAACAAGAAAAACGTCTGAGTAAACAGCACTCAAACTCCTCATGAACTCTGGTATGGTAAGAATCCCATGGTAAAATACTTCAAAATTTTTGGAAGCAAATGCTACATCAAAAAGACTGATGAAAACCTTGGCAAGTTTGAACCTAGAGCAGATGAAGGCATTCTCCTTGGTTACTCTCCCCGCAGAAAAGCATATAAGTGTTACAATAAAAGACTTGGAAAAATTGTTGAAAGTATTGATGTAGTGGTTGATGAAGAATGAAACACTCCTAGGCAAGTAAAAACTGAAGATTTCGAATATGATGAGGACTATCCTTCAACATCAAATCAGACACATGATGAAGAAGAAACCCATGAAGCACCAAAAGAACAGATAAGGATAGAAGAGAAGACTCCATCCAGGTACATTTAGAAGAATCATCCAGAAACTCAAATTTTGGGGCAGAAAGAGGCAGTTGTACAAACAAGAAGAACTATTTCAGAAGCTTCAAGATATCTAGCATTGCTCTCCTCCACTGAACCACAAAATGTAAGAGAAGCATGCAAAGATGAATGTTGGGCCAAGGCCATGCATGAAGAACTTGAGCAGATTGAAAAGAATAACACTTGGGAGTTGGTTCCTAGACCAAAAGATAAGAATGTCATAGGGACAAAATGGATTCAAAAACAAGCTGAATGAAAATGGAGATGTTATTAGAAACATGGCTAGACTTGTTTGTAAAGGGTATGCTCAACAAGAAGGCATAGACTTCGAAGAAACTTTTGCACCAGTTGCCAGACTTGAGGCCATAAGAATGTTCCTTGCTCTTTCTAGCTTTCAGAAGTTCAAAGTATTTCAAATGGACATGAAATCTGCCTTTATGAATGGAGACTTGGATGAAGAAGTATATATTGAGCAACCAGATGGGTTTATTCTTGGAAATGATCCAAAACTTGTATGCAGACTCAAAAAGGCTCTCTATGGCCTTAAACAGGCTCTAAGGGCTTGGTATTATTGTTTGGACAAGTACCTTCATCAACAAAGTTTTTCAAAAGGATCAGCAAATAGCAATCTATATATAAAATTGATAATGATAAATTGTTAATACTTGTTGTGTATGTTGATGATATCATCTTTGGTAGCAATGAAGAAGACATGAGTCAAAACTTTGCCTTGGTGATGCAAAAGGAATTTGAAATGTCCCTGATTGGTGAGCTCACATATTTTCTTGGTTTACAAGTCCAGCAAAACAAAGACGGTATTTTTCTATCACAAACCAAGTATCTCAAGTAGATTTTGAAGAAATATGGGATGGAGGATTCGAAACCAGTGTGTACCCCTATGGTAACAGGATGCAGCCTCAGCACAAATGATGAATCAGCAGCAGTACATCAACCAACCTATAGATCCATGTTTGGTAGTCTCCTCTATCTAACAGGTACCCAACCAGACATTATGCATGCAGTGGGAATAGTTGGAAGGTTTCAGGCAAATCCAAAGGAAACTCATCTTCAGGCAATTAAGAGAATTTTCAAGTATCTTCAAGGAACTCAAAACTTTGGCTTATGGTATCCTAGAGGTACAAATCTCACACTTCACGCATATATAGATGCAGATTGGGCAGGAAGCATGGATGACAGAAAAAGCACTAGTGGTGGTGCATTCTTCATGGGTCCTAGATTAGTATCTTGGTTCAGCAAGAAACAAAGTTCAATTGCATTATCTACAGCTGAAGCAGAATATGTAGCTACTGCATCTTGTTGCACACAACTCCTTTGGATGATGCAAACATTGCAAGACATTCAAATCACTTGTACTCCACCTATCTCCATTTTTTGTGACAATACAAGTGCAATCAGTATTTCAAAGAATCTTGTCATGCATTCAAAGACCAAGCACATACCTATTAAATATCATTTTCTCCGGGAACAAGTGCTTGAACAAAAGGTCAAATTGGAGTATGTTTCCTCTAAGGAACAGGTTGCTAATATACTCACCAAACCACTGCCCAGGGAGACATTTGAATACCTCAGACAGAAGCTGGGAGTAGTTGATGCATCATCCTGCTGCTGGAACTTGTCTGTTTCAGAGATTAATGGTTGTACGCGAGTTTCATATGGAGGATCCATGTACATACGCTGGTTTATGAAGATACAGTTGCGTATATGTTGGTTTGAAGACATTCTGTGGGCCAGGCTCTAGATGAAAAGAGTCTGATATGGGTCTGACAAAGACCATCTGGCACAGGTTCAGGGGGAGCATATATTCTTCTAATAATGAATTGTTGGCTTTATCTTAGAAGATCTTGGTTCAAATTCACAGTTTTTTTTATTTTAGGTGGAACAGGTGTAGAGGGAGATCATGGTTGCTGGTCTGAATAATGATTGACAGATGCTACTGATGTTAGTTGTTGATAACTATCATAGTCTTGTTGTATATATTTTGTCTCTATGTCATGTATTTATTTTCTTATCAAGGTCATGTAACGGCCTATCTTGGTTTCCTCACTATGCCTGGGATGGATGATGTAATGTTCTTGTTTTATCATTCTGGGTGTATCCCCACTTGGTTGGGTGGATGAGTCAATTCCCACTTGGTTGGGAGATGGATGTATGTATGAGTCTCTAGCGATAGGAAGGTCATTTATGATGTATAAATTCATGTCTCTTCTTGTAAAACATGTTATTGCAAACCTTGCCTAAAGTCAAGTGGAGCTTGGACAGCACAGCAGAGCAGAGAATTTAGCATGTGCTCAGGGGGAGCATAACCCTTTGCCCTTGATGTCAAAGGGGGAGAATGACTTTGAGTGACTTGGGGTTGCCATTAAGTCCAAAGGGGGAGATTTTTGGCATTATGACATAGGTTTGGCTCTATGACATAAGTGTTGTCCTTGATGGCAACTCACTCAAATGGTAGATCACAGTTTAGGCTCTCAGAATGAAAGAAAATGAGGTATACATAGGTTAATTTTAACAAAGTCGCGTATACACGCGGGATTACCAATCAAAAGGTGCGTATACGTATGCACACACTTTCATGCAAAGGAAAGCACGTACATGTGGGAAATCTTATGTTTGGTCCATGGTATTTAGTCCGACATATTTGAACCTATGGTTTTTGTCCTTGGTATTTCATCCGAAGTATTGAACCCAGGTATTGGGTCCCTAGTATTGGTTCTCAATGGTTTTGGACCATGGTTTGAGTAAGGCCTAAGACTATAAAAGGGGAAGGAGATAATTTGACAATGGTATTGACTTAAGCATTGAATATCTTACGATGAGCAAGAACTAGAATACTGGTCATTGGATTATGGTGCATAACTAGATCTGAATCAAGGAGGAACCTGAGCGCAAGGAGAAGGATAAGTTCTATTGATGGGTCAAGATCTTAAGGCTTGAAGAGAAGTATCTTTGTGTAATTTTGATTTTTTATATTAGGCGCATGACTTGATCTATAAATATGATAATCTGGGTATAACTGATGTCTGAATAAGTGAAAAGGGGTAAATTATCTTGTATAGATCTGTACGCAAGTTCGGCACAGCAGAGGCACGTATACACGCTGGTTCAATAACTCAAAATAGTGTATATGCTAGTTGGCCTTGATTCAGAAGCATATGCATGCATGTTCTACATATTGAAGTAGTGTACGTCTCATGAAATATGTTTTAGCTGCTTTTGTTTATTGCTGCACTGTTCTGGGTTCAGAATTGGTTTCTGGTTACTGTTACTGTTTTCTAGTTACAGCGTTCTGAGAAGTGATTGGTTGATTCAGTATTGGTTTGTACAAAGGAGATTGGTTGATGCAAATATACTTGATGGTTGATTGATGTTATTCATGGATCCAGTCTGAAAAATTATGAAACATGGTCCCTGAAAGAAAAGAGAAGGTTGTAGCCTTCTGTAGGTCAGCACCTACATACCAGTACCTCAGCTAGTACAAGAGCTAAGGGGGTTGTAGCTCCCTTCCAGGAGAAGCTAGAGAACAAGAGAGGGTTGTAGCTTTCTGCAAGTAGCAGCCTGCGTACTGGTATAAGACTGCACCAGTACAGAAACATTGTAAAAAGAAGTTTCTAATTAAAAGAAGATAGAGACGAATTGCAGCAGGTGGTTTTCACCCACATTGGGTTTCCACCTTACATCTTGGTGTCCATGTGTATTGCTTATGTGTGCTAATTTGTTGTGCTTTACTGCTCCTATTTACTGTTAATAATGTTCTGAGGCACTCATTAAGAAGCAACTAACTAAATTATAAGTTTACTGGATATATGCTTGTTGCATCACACACAGTTGCGTATACACGTGGTGTTCCTTCACTAAAGTAACGTATATGAATCTGAATATGGAAATCAAAAAGTTTCATTAATTTAGTACCCCCCCAGTATTATTTCCAACACGATATCTGTTGGATAATGGAGGCCAACAAATCCTACGGTCTGTAGCCCTTCAACTAGCACGTGGATTACCAAACATCTCAACCCCCGTAGTTGACTGTGACATAAGCGTTTTAAATTTTAGATTGACGGTTGTGATTGAGTGCAGGCCTTCGACCATGATTAAGGAATCTGTACAGTCCAATACCCTGTGATCTATTCCTCCGCCGTTAATATCCGTCGATCTAAACGATCCGACGGCTCCCTCTGTGCTTGTTTGCTTATGATGGACTTCGCATTTCCACCCAAATTAATTTTTCCACACACTATTTAAACACTCACGACACTCATACAACAGTTAACGAGTTTTATCTTTGGATCGCCATTAATCCTTATAGTGATCGATGGTCGATCAACAATCTCGTGACATGGAATTTAACTCACAGTAAAGAATATATATGTAAATTGTACACAGGCATACAGAAATCCACATAACATGTATATCTTAATTATATACAGAATCAGTTATAGTCTAAGGCATTTCAGCCTTAGTCACAATTTCTCCTCTCGACTACATTGAATCCACACTCTGTTTACACAAATGTTTCCTACCCCTCTCTATCTCTTCTCACACACACAGACTCTTTATAGAGAAATTACAAAGTCGTGGATCATCTCAAATCCATGATTTCCTCTCACAAATCGCCTAAATCTCTCAACACACATACGTGGCAGATAATTACATTAAATTAAGTCTTCTCAAGACTTATCAATTCCATCAAATTAGCTTATTTTTAACATAAATTTGCTCCTGGTTTACATGATTGTCCACGTCTCCTCCTCCATAACTCTGACTTTGACTTTTGATTAAGGATGGTCGGATTCTCCTGCATCAGACTCCCGAGGCACAAAAATTTATGACCTCTTGTTCATATGCTTCTCCTTCATCCCATAGCAATTCTAACCACTTCCTCAATGGAACTGCTTTCATGATCTTTCTGTGAGCTGCAACAAAACCTCTACAGTAACAATCTTCTCTACTACATGATACCTCACCAAGCTTCCCTCCTGGCTTAGTCTTTCGGTATCTCTCTAGTTCTCTCTTCTGGAGCCAATTGAGCACTCCTGGCTCTAGGTTGCTGCAAGTTTTATCACCTTCTTATGTTGTTACCTGCATAACAACATAAAGATCACAAACTCACCAATATTCACATAACTATACCTCCTCCTTTCGCTTAAAATAATGTAGGTGGTCAATTGAACAACAATTGAACATCAAATGAACAACAATTGAACAACAATTGAATAGCAATTGAACAGCAACTGAACAGCATCTGAACAGCAACTGAACATCAATTGAACAGCAAGTGAATAGCAATTGAACAACAATTGATCCCATGTTGACTTTCCCTTTTTGCACACAAAATCTTCTTTCTACTCGCAGGAAACCTTTCCCTGCTTTGATACCACTTTGATGTAAGAAAAATTGCCTAAAGGCAATTTCCATGGTTTTCATAATTACCTTATGTGAGCCTGTGGGTTATGGCCCACCTATACAAATTGGAAGCCTTTACATTGTGGGTTTAAACAAAAAACCCCACTGATCACTTAACATCGATATAACACATAATCTGCCAACAAACGTTGTCCCTCCTGAATGCACAAAACCAGACTCCAAATAAATAAACTCACGTCCATACACTTCTTAGGTCCACTCAAGATCCTCGTATCGCACATCACATTTTGCAATTCCTCCAGGCCAGGGTTCATTCACTCATGAATGATGTGATGCGAGATTAATCCAATGGTCAACAATCAACAGTGATCCAACGGTCAGCAGTGATATCGCACAGGGATCTACGCGATGTTTATCCGCCCTCACGAAGCCAATAAGGATTATAAATCCTCAATCTATAAAATTTCAGGTCCGCCTTTGAAATTAAAGTTCGATCTCTTTATGGCCTAATATATGTTGGATAATGAAGGGCATCAAATCCTATGATCTACGGCCCTTCAACTAGCATGCGGATTACCAAACAGCTCAACCCCCATAGTTGACTGTGACATAAGCATTTGAAATTTAGATCGACGGTTGTGATTGAGTGTGGGCCTTCGACCATGATTAAGGAATTCGTACACTCCTATCCCCTGTGGTCTATTCCTCCATTGTTTATATACGTCGATCTAAACGATCTGACGGCTCCTTCTGTGCTTGTTCACTTATGATGTACTTCGCATTTCCACACAGATTAATTCTGCCACACTCTGTTTAAACACTCACGACACTCATACAACAGTTAACGAGTTTTATTGTTGGATCACCATCAATCCTTATAATGATCGATGGTCTATAAACAATCTTGTGACACATAATTTAACTCATAGTAAAGAATATATATGTAAATTGTACACAGGCATATAGAAATCCACATAACACGTATATCTTAATTATATACAAAATCGGTTACAGTCTAAGGAATTTCAGCCTTAGTCACAATTTCTCCTCTCGACTACATTGAATCCACACTCTATTTACACAAATGTTTCCTGCCCCTCTCTATCTCTTCTCACAGACTCTTTATAAAGAAATTACAAAGTCGTGGATCATCTCAAATCCACGATTTCCTCCCATAAATCGCCTAAATCTCTCAACACACATACATGGCAGATAATTACATTAAATTAAGTATTCTCGAGACTTATCAATTCCATCAAATTAGCTCATTTTTAATGAATTTGCTCCCAGTTTACATGATTGTCCAGGTCTCCTCCTCCATAGATCTAACTTTGACTTTTGATTAAGGGTGGTTGGATGCTCCTACATCAGGAAGTTCTAAGTGACGAGGATCAACACAGTTCTAAGTGACAAGGATCAAGCCAGTTCTAATCTTAGCCGTTGATTAGGGACTTAATCTCGGTCGTTGAATCGTCAACAGGAAAAGTATAAGAGGAGGCTTGAGGGTCAGCTGGAAAAACACCAAGAGAGATTAAGAATTTGATTCTCTAGGGCCGAGTTTGCTGAGGAATCAAGTTAGTGATCAATTGCAATTATGGGCAGTTCAACAAGGGATTTCCATCCAAGGTTGAAGAATACATAGCAAAGAGGCAGTGAAGTATCGGGAGAGACAACGCAAGCCCAAGAATGGTTGATGCAAAGGCCTGAGGAGCCAGTGTAGAGGATGCAGAGGGTCGTACAGGTTGACGCAAAGGACACAGAGGGCCTTAAAGGTAGCGCTAGGAGATTCAATGGGGCAGACTAGGATCTGATTAGCAAATCTTGAGCCTGGAGAGGGTGACACAATTCTAGAGCAATGCTTGGAGCAGCTTTTGTTGTCCAGCACAAGGAACAGTCAGAGTCACTATGGGGTTGATCATCTAGTTGTTGATTTGCCAGAATATCTGTCTCTGAAGAGAGGTACTACTACCAATAATATTCTTTGAAGGGTGATCCATTTTTGGCACCCTAGTTGCATTCACGAATCTACTTAATAATACAAACCCTCTATATGCTGCACCAATTTTCCCGCATTGGCTTTTTCCAGGGACGATTGTCCAAAAATAATAATGTCCCTTGTGTTATTTTTTATGTTTACTTCAATGCATTATTTGTATATCTGTGAAGGTTTCATTTGTGTTTACTTCGATGTTTATGCAATTAAACAACTTGTTAATGTAAAGAACAAGTCAGAGATAGTAAACCATAAATTGCACTAGGGGTTTCTGATGTGTTAGATTCATAAATTTTCACACTTGAAAGAAGAAGAAAAGGCTAACACTTGAAAGAATAAGAAAATGAACAAAAGTCAAAATAATCAGGCCATTATTTAAATCAACCTATATATTCTTGAATTATCATTCTAGTAAATATATTACATAGGCAAAGTCATAGAGACTAGACAATTTCATCATATATAGAACTATTAATTTAGTTCTATCTTCAAAAAGCTAAGTATTGAATTAAATTAAAGGTGTATGAAAGAAAGAGATAACTTTTGTCCATGCATATTAATATATCCTTGCAACTTTGCCTTGAACATAACAAAGAATGATTTTTCTCACAACCTCAACAAATCTGCGCACCAACAAAGTAGAGGATTAGCACACTCAATCATATAAGGTAAATTTGAAGCGATATTATCCCTCAGTACAATTAGCCTAATCTTGTGGGTTGTATTATCAATTTATAACCTTAAACAGTGTTGAGAAATCTCATAGTCTCTTCCAAATGGAACTTGAGAATCAACAAGCAATATGCATGATTATAAGAGCCAACTTCGTCCCCATACATTTCCCATATCGGTTTGAAGAATTCAAACTGTCCCCACATACAACTCTGAGCTTCCCAAATTCTATCAATTAAATTGGAAAAACTCGTACGAGCCTCGTCCACTTTGGATTCTTCTCATTCCTTCCCCTTATGAATTCAATGTCTCTAATTATCTTCATGAATTATCACATTGAAAAAGCCTTCTTTTTTTTCTCCAATGACAAATGAGTTAATGCACTCCGCATTTATATATGTCTCCTCCATCTAATTTTGGCCATCCTATAAATTAATTGTTGTGGAGGTAAATACCCTTTGCGGACAGAGGCGATCCCTACTAGCCAGATTGGGTCTAGCAACAATCATACAACACTACCACGCAAGTTCCTAATTCAAAATTAAAGACCAATGATGAGGGTCTACCTGGATTCCAACGCTAGTGCTTGTAGAAGAGTTGACGCTCCCGTTCCTTTGCTCCGGCAGATCACGATCCCCATGATCTTCGTGAATGGACACCTGCACATACAAAGAACGACACAAACACAAGCATAAAATCCAATAGATGCAACTATATATCAGTCAGAAAGGATATAACTCATCATCATTACAAAGAACAATAAGAGTGGAACCATAACGATAGTCGTCTATTGATGATAAACAAAGAAGAATACAACCATAGTTCTGACGTCAAATCCTCCTTTGGCTAGGTGATCAGCAGCACATGTCTTGCAAAGCTTGTTGGGAATGGGAACAAGCCTCTCTCTCCTTGGTTATTTGAACAAGAATCTCCTTACTTAGATTTGGCCTTATGGGAATGAAGAAGGCCTTGCAGCATGAAGGTCTTGGTAACTTGACAATTCTCAATCTCTGGATCTAGCTTGCCAAGGAAAATGGACAAGCTTTTATAGATGGAGGAGGGGGAGTTGGGATCATCCACAATATTCATGGGATTGGCTTTATCACTAAAGAAGCTTCCATGAGAGGTGGCAAACCACTTCCTCTCTATGGAGATCCGAAGCCAAACCACCCAACTCAAGATAGATTCACTCCAGGAGTTGGTTAGGATGAATCTTCCGCTGTTGGTTTGTTAAGAAACACCACTCATTATGGTTGGCATGAGTGCGACTCTGTGACAGAGCGCCAACTGGCGCGCCCTCTTTAGAGGATTTCCCCCATTGGCGCGAGTGCTACACAGCGGAACCGCGCCAATGGAAAAAGGGCTATTTTTATAGGTTTTTAGCAGGAGATGTCTTCAGGGCAAATGAAGTTCATGTTCAGGGGAATGTATTGCAAGTGTTTACAGGTCATGTCACTTCTCGTAGGTCTCGAAATGAGTCCTCCAAGATGCGGGAGAAGGGGTAACAGGGACGGTGACAAATTGTTGTGTAACATTAATGAAGGTACCTTTGTGTGCTTCTTATCTAATCTTGACTCCACCTTAAGGAAGCTGGTAGAAAACGTTATCATGGACATCGAATTGTTTTTGCAGGATCATAGGTGGAAGCTTCAAGTGGTATACGAGAACACAAATATGTTGCATAAGGAAGTGTTGACAGAAGTATAGCTTGAACAAACTATTAGGATGGAATGTTAATGCAATCTAACACTATTTGGCAGGTATTGGCAGAATTGTTGTGTGTTACCTGTGAACCTGAGAAAGCATGGCAATATGCATTACATAGTTTGAAGGCATTGCAGCGTTCTGTTGAAGCCTCGAAAATCGTTGCTTACAACAATGGGGGAAAACCACCCGGTCCGTACCTTGGTTGGAAACTCCTTTTCCGTTTAGTGTAGTGGCTCCGACTGGGGGTAATGGGACCAATTTTCCAATATAAATTATGATAGTGCTGACGGGGTGATCTTTGATAGTTCGACGGAATGTTTAAGTTAAAAGTAATCTAATCTAAACTAATAATGATATGCATATATCCTAATTTAAACATTATCTAGCTATGACTATACCCGGGAATAAAACATGTGATCTACAATAATGTCCTAAAGCAATTGGTAATAAACATCATTCAACTACAATAGGAATTGAAATTATTTTAACAATAATCGTTTCGGATAAATAGTTAGCTGAAATGATTGTGAAAGATATATCGCATAAGAAATTATTCATATATTCAGCATAAAATTTAGTCATCGCCATACAAAAGTGCAATAATGGTAACCAATCTTTAAACTTTGATACATAAACAATTTGAAGAAAAATCACTGCTTAATAAATAAACAAAACAAAATCACGAGATAAAAGTACCATTTGTAATAAGTTCTGCTCATGTGCTTCAACAATATTGACCTACTTCCAATCTGATCCGATATTGAAAAAGGTATTATAAACTATGTGTTAAGTTGCCTATGTTACTTATTACAATGGATCGAAAAGATTGCAAATAACATAAACACTTAAAACAATTAGAAAACTCATTCAAAACACATCAACACAGCCAAATTTCATAAAGGAGTTCACCAGACTTCCTGGCTACGTCTCCTGGTCTTTTCGCTTCCAGTGCTGACCTCTTTATTATGTCTTCAATTTTCTATTACAAGTGTGAGCTCAAAAACAGAGTCTCAAACATGAAAATGGATCTCACCACAATGTTCAACTCGAATTTCGAGTCAAAACAAGTATACACTCGACCATACTTGGCCACTGTGACCTCCAGACCCCCTGGAACAGTTCCAAATCACACTATGCCTATTCCTTCAGTGATATGGTATTAATATACCACGTATAGTTACAAACTACAATCAACATCGAATAATATGTTTACATTAAAAAGAGAATATAAACCAAAGGACTGGCAGGTGCAGGGTGGACCCCGACTATCCGGCATTTTCCCGATGCAGATCTTGATACCATATGATCCGACGACTATCGCATCCCGCTCATCAACTACTCCAGATGATCTGCACTATCAATTTGTCCTGCATGATCCGATGGTCGTCACGTGATCTCGCGCTCCAACTAGCACATTTGTTAATTCTCCAAAGGCACACGAGAAAGTTGTTTTGTGGTGCTATGTGTCGACCACTGAGCGGAATCGTGCAGATTTTCGAAAAACCATTTACCACCTTTTCTCCGCACGAGATACCACTTACTGCTTCCCTATCGAAACTCAAAGAAGTTTAACTTATTTTGCATAATCTCATCATGCTCGTTTTCAAGGATAACCTGCTTGCATGTCTTGACACGATATGCGTCGATCTCCTTTGATCAGATGATCTCTGCTCTCATTCGTTGATCCAATCACCTATGGTGTGAACCAATCATAGATTGCCACGTCACCTTCTGTGCTAACATCATCCAGAACCTGTGACTCTTTCCTGGGTTGCCACATGTCCTGCTGACATAGGCATTGACTTTTGACCTAAATCCTTAATTAGCTCTAATTTCTTCATCCGGACTCGGATTTACACGTTGTTTGCACGATTGGATTCGTAATAACGAGCTCTTCAATGTGAGTCTACTTTCACCAGCATATGAAGACTTTTGATCTGGAGGTAAAAATGAATCCATTTTGGATCACTCCTCCACACTGGAAGCTTTTGGTCCACCAAAAGTTGGTTTTAGCTATCGAGTAAGTGAGGATAAAGTTCCTTCACTTTTCCAATACCTACCCATCGTGCTTTACTTGGATTTGTACCTTTGAGTCGAACTCAAAGATACTCAACATTCCCCTGTCACGAAGTTCTTATCCTCCTGTCAAGTACTGTGTCCTCCTGTAGCTCATTGAGATACTCGGGCAACAGATCTTCAATGGAAGGTAGCTGACCTTGCTCTTCGGGATCTCCAATCAATGAAGGTTCATACAACCGCAAGTTTTCAACATTTATGATGGAACAGATTTGCATATAAGCTAGTAGATCTAGGCGGAAATAATTTTCACCAATTTGATCAAGTATTTTTAAAGGACCATATCTAATTGGTTTCAACTTTTTACCTTCCCCTTGTAGTCTTTCTTTGCTGGTCTACAACCAAACTTGATCACCAACTTAAAAACTATGCTCAACTCGATGCTTGTAATGTCGCGCCTTATACTTTGCTTGGCTTCTTTCCAGTTGTTCCTATACTGCTTGGTGAATTTCCTGGATCTGTTCAATGAACTTGGTTGCTTTGTCCACATCACTGTGTCCATCAACTCCTATGTCTTTACCAAAGACAAATCCAAGGGAGACTTTGGTATAAAACAAAACAAGTCTCAAAAAGAGATCTCTTAGTAAAAGAATGTTTTGCATGGTTGTAAGCATGTTGCACATAACACAAATGCTCATCCCAAAGTTTGGGATTCTTGCTGCAATATCCTTGAAGCAACTATATTATTGTCATATTGACCACTTCTGTCTGACCATCTGTTTGCGGATGAAATGTTGTGCTCTTCTTTAACTTTGTGTCCATTAACTCCCATAGAGTTGACTAAAATTTCCCAACAAATCGAGAATCTTGATCAGATACAATAGAAGTGGGTAACACAAATGAACCCATACATTTTGAAAGAACAACTTTCCAGTTTGTTCAGCTGTGACATGTTTATTACATGGTGTCAAAATATACATCTTACTGAACCTATCCACAACTACATACAAATAATCATGACCTTTTCTAGACTTTGGAAATCCCCCAACAAAATCCATGGAAACACTTTCCCAAGGACGAGAAAAAATTGGAAGTGGAGTATATAAGCCTAATTCTCTGTTACTTGGCTTGCTTGTAGCACACATGGTACATCCTTTAATATATCTAGAAACTGTCTCATTCATTCGTGGCCAATAGCAGAACCTTTGTAATTGTGTAATTGTTTTACTTACACTAAAATGATCTGATATGAGAGAAGTATGTGCTTCTCGAATTATGTTAACTCTTTCAGTTTGTGGAATGCATAACTTTCCCAAATGATATAAGAGTTTTTCCTTTATGTAATAATCCAATTCTTCTACCTGCTTGCCATGACTTAAAGTTGCATATACATCCTTAAAATTTGTGCCTTGAGCATATTGTTTAATGTAACTTTCATGAATTACTGAATTATGCTTAAGTATTGCGGATGCATTTATAATTGGTCTTGATAACATATCTGCAACCTTATTATGTATGTCCTTCTTATATATGATAACAAGATGAAATTGTTGTAGAAAACCCATCCACCAGTAATGTCTCAATTGTTGAAATTTAGTTTGTGAGTGTAAATATTGAAGTGGTTAATGATTTGTGTGTATGATTGTTTCTTTACCCATTATGTAATGTTTCCACTTTTTAACACTCTGAACTAATGCATACAATTCTTTATCATATGTAGGATAGTTAACTACTACAGATGTAAATGTCTCAGAATGAAATCATATAGGCTTCTTGTGTTGCATCAACACTGCCCCCATGGAATATTCACTTGCATCTATCTCGATCTCAAATGGATGGTCAAGATCTCGCAGTGCTAGTACTAGCGTTGTACTGATCCTTTCTTTCAATATGTCGAAGGATTTATGTTGTTTGCCTCCCCACTGAAACACATGTTTCACACTTGTCAAAGCATGTAAAGGAGTTGCAATCAAAGAAAAGTTAGCAATAAACCTTCTCCAATATTGTGTTGCCCCTAAGAAACTTCTAACTTCTGTAGCAGTATTGGGTTTAGGCCAGTTTACAATGACTTCGACCTTAGAGGGATCTATCTTCAATTCACCATCCCCTACAATATAACCCAAATATTTCAAAGATGTTCTGCCAAATTCACATTTTGACAGTTTCACGTAGAGATTTTTTCTTTTTAAAACATCTAAAATCTGCTTTACATGTTTATCCCACGTTCTACTAAAAACAAGAATATCATCTAAATAGACAATTACAAAATCATCAATAAATGGTCTAAATACATCATTCATGACTCGCATAAATGCAGCAAGAGCGTTAGTTAAGCCAAAAGGCATAACCAACCGTTCATAGAGTCCTTGCTTCGTTTTGAAAGCAGTTTTCCATACATCTTGTTCTGCAACTATGATCTGATGGTAGACGCTTCGCAAGTCTAATTTAGAGAAGTAAACTGCATCTTTTAACTAATCTAATAAATCATCAATACGAGGAAGAGGATGAGGATTCTTTATTGTGATTTTATTTAGTGCTCTAAAATCAATGCACATTCTCCATGAACCATCTTTCTTTTGAACTAACACAATAGGTGATCATCATGGTGATGTTCTTGGTCAAATAAACCCTTTATCGAACAACTCTTGTACCTGCTTCTTTATCTCTCCATTCTCTAGAGCTGATACCCTATACATTCCAATGTTAGGTAGTGAAGCATCTTGCTGCAAATAAATCTCATGTTCTATTTCTCTCTTGGGTGGAAGGCCTTTAGGCTTTTGAAACAAAATATCATAATCAGAAACAGCTTTAACTAGATCTACTTTCAGTTTAGGATTACAGCCTTGGAATCCATCGGATTTATCAAGATCCTTTGCTTTTACAATCATAAGTAAAAATTATTTACTTAAATTTACAATTCTTTTCATCTGCCCTGAATTTATGAGAGAGAAGTTATCTTTGAGTTTATGAGCCCTTACAATATATTCAATTCCATCCTTAGTGGGTTGATACTTATTTTCATCTTGATAGAAGATAGCATTTCTATTGTACAAGTATGGACTTCCTAATACAATTCCACATATGTCCAATGGGACTATGTCTAACTCAACCTCATCTACAAACGTTGACCCAATAGCAAAACGAAGTTTACATTGTTTCGTAACTTTAAGCTTTGTTTTATCACACACCCAACCTAATAGATATGGATTTTTATGAGGTTTTGTTTCTAAACCCAACTTCTTAACAATTGTTTCAGAAATCAAATTAACTTGTGACCCACTATCAAATAAAGTATCAAATTTAGTGTGCTTGGAAATGACACTAATATGAAATAGCTCATTTATTTTCCTCTCATGATTATCATTATCAACATAATGTGAAGAAGTACTTGTAGATGCTTTAGAATATTTACCTTTTATACCTATAGTTGTAACCATTGTCTCGTCACCTGAGTCTGATCCCAAGTCCTTTTGAATAGCAGTAGAATTATTTCGCTCTTTACTCCCAAACTTCTTAGGCTTCAATTCTAGATGCAAAGACCAGCGGTGTGCCTCATCGTGTCCTTCCTTCTTACAATGAGTGCATGAAGGTTTATCCTTCTTCACAGTGTTTGTTTTCCTCTCCTTCCATTTCAGTTTCTTCTTTCCTTTATTCTTGCTTTCAATAGATTTGGATGATTTCCCAACATCTGGGGTTACATTTTTACCTCTAGCCTCTAGATGAGTTGCTTGAACTGATACATCATCTAAGCTAGTTGGATTAAACATAAGTATAGTATGCTTCAAATAACTATGAAGGCCACCTATTTAACAATGTCTCTGGTGAGTCCAATGATATGCCTAATGTCAAAGCTCTCTTACGAAATTCTTGGGTGTAACTTTGAACACTTTGACCTTTTAATTGACGTAGTGTTTGCCAACTCATCATTGCTTGCTGCATATAAGCCAAAGGATAAAATTGCTTTTTAATGGCAGAAACAAATTCATTCCAAGTTGAAGTGATTTTACCATGCTTTTGGAGATTTTCTTGTGTCTTGCCTTCCCACCACATAAGTACGGTTGCTCCAAGTCGAAGGCTAGCCAGCTGGATCTTCTTCCTTTTTGACTTTCTGCACCTTGAAATATACATCAATTTTCCTTATCCAATTATCAAGCTTTTCAGCATTAAGTTCTCCATCATAAATTGGCAAATCAAATTTTACATCTAATTTGATCAAAGAGGATTTCTTTTTCTTCTTTTTAGAAGAACTAGTTTTCTGAGAAGAAGATGATGATGATGACAATGATGGTGATGATGGAGGAGATGGTTTAGGAAGAATTCCTCCTTTTCCTTTATCTTCTTTATCTTCTTTATCTGGAGGGATAAAAAGAAAAGGTTCCTCTGCTCCTTTGTCTAGTTTAGGTGATGAAGTGCCTTCACCTTTGCCCTTTTTAAACTCATGATACATCTCTTCCACCATTGCACGTATCGTCATGAAACCATCCAAGAACTGGGATTTTGACCCAATTGGAGTTTCATCTGCCATCCTTCTTTGTGAAAAGACCCTTCCAATCTTTGGATTCACCTCACCAAGTTCACCTTCACCTCGTCCAAGCCTCAACGTAGTAAGCATTCAAATCTCCACACAAACTTGTCAAACCTTAAAAACCTTAAGCTCTGATACCACTTGATCCGATATTGAAAAAGGTATTATAGACTATGTGTGAAGTTGCCTATGTTACTTAGTGCAATGCATCGAAAAGATTTCAAATAACATAAACACTTAAAACAATTAGAAAACTCACTCAAAACACATCAACACAGCCAAATTTAATAAAGGAGTTCACCAGACTTCCCGGCTACGTCTCCTGGTCCTTTCACTTCCAGTGCTGACCTCTTTATTATGTCTTCAATTTTATATTACAGGTGTGAGCTCAAAAACAGAGTCTCAAACATGAAAATGGATCTCACTGTTGAGTTCAGCTCAAATTTTCGAGTCAAAACAAGTATGCACTTGACCGTACTTGGCCACTATGACCTCCAAACCCCCTGGAACAGTTCCAAATCACATTTTTCCTATTCCTTCAGTGATATGGTATTAATATACCACATATAATTACAAACTAAAATAAACACGTAATAATAGGTTTACATTAAAAATAGAGTATAAACCAAAGGACTAGCGGGCACGGGGTGGACCCCGACCGTCCAGCCTTTTCCTAGTGCAGATCCTGATACCATATGATCTGACAACTATTGTGTCTCGCTCGTCAACTACTCTAGACCATCTGCACCATCGATCTATCCTGCGTGATCTGACGGTTGTTGCATGATCTCATGCTCCAACTAGCGCGTCTGTTAATTCTCCGAAGGCATGCAAGAAAGTTGTTTTGTGGTGCTACATTTCGACCACTTAGTGGAATCGTGCAGATTTTCGAAAAACCATTTACCACCTTTTCTCCGCATGAGATACTACTCACTGTTTCCCTATCAGAACTCAAAGAATTTTAACTTCTTTTGATAATATCATCGCGTCCGTTTTCAAGCATACCCTACTTGCATGTCTCGATGCGATATGCGTCGATCTCCTTTGATTGGATGATCTCCGCTCTCGTTCGTTGATCCAATCACTTATGGTGTGAACCAATCATAGATTGCCACATCACCCTTTGTGCTGACATCATCCAGAACCTATGACTCTTTCCCGGGTTGCCACGTGTCTTGCTGACATAGGCATTTACTTTTGACCTAAATCTTTAATTGGCTCTAATTTCTTCATCTAGACTCGGATTTACACGTTGTTTGCACCATTGGATTCGTAGTCAGGAGCTTTTCAACGTGAGCCTACTTTCACCTACATTTGAAGACTTTTGATATGGAGGTAAAATTGAATCCATTTTGGATCACAATCAATCCAACACCATCTAAGAGTACAAAAGTGCAATTTCAGTAGAAGATGCCGGATAAGATAAAAATAAATCTTGTTCCATTCATTTCACCAGAACTTCCTCAAAGGGACAAAAGTGCATGTTTTGAAGATTGTTTCTGATAAAATTTCTAGACCCCTCTCTAAATGCATGAGAAGGGTTTAAATACTAAACTATAAATCCTAATTATAGATTATTACAAAAACAATTGAGAAGGTTTAAATGACCTTCCTCAAATTGTGCAAAACAAAACAAAAATGGAAATTAAAATATGGTGACTAACTCCTTTGCGTTCGATCTTTAAGATCGCAGATGTCCATCATGAGTTTGAGTTGTGTCGCTCAGCTGATCACAGATTTCAACTGCCCAGTGAACATAGCATCGATCAGTGTTGGCACCATTTTTTGCGTGGAATAGGATAGGCATCGCAAGGTCATCCACTGGTTGTAAGGTTTTAGTAAATATTGCTAGTACTCTTCCCAGTTTAACCTGGTCATTTGCCTAATTGCTTCCTCTTTTTCTCTTATTGCCTACCTCCACTGTTGTTCAAGTTGTTTGACATTTAGAAGAAAAACTGATACAGACTCTACCACCAAGTTTGCATTGTGTAGATTTTCGTTGATGTTTTCAATAACACAATTCGTTGTTGCTACTGCGACTGTTGTTGCCTTTTCTGCTTGCCTAATTCGAGAATCCCAGTCTGCAAATAAAATTTCTTTATGTAACTCCTCCAGTATAGGAAAATCGGCCTTCCTCCCATCCTCTGAATTCTACCAGGTGATGAAGTCGAAAACTCTTTTCAAGACTTCATCATATTCGAGTATCATGTCAACGACTTAACTCATTAATTTGTCACTAGTCTCGCAATAAGGAGTCAATTGCGAGACCTTCTGGCATAGAATTTCTTTTTGATGCATCAGCTGGGAGTTGAGAATGAGTGCTGCGATTATAAACTGATCAATATTTGGGTTATCCTTATACTTATCTGTTAATGCTTGTATCTGTGCTTCCTTTTTTGCTAAATTGGCTTGATTTTTTATTTGCATCTGCTTGAATTCTTTTTGGAGCTTGGCTATTTGCAATTCCACTTGTTGGTTAGATTTTTCTTGCTCTAATTGTTGTTCCAATAGCGTAATTTTATTTTTCTTTTCTCTGAGCAACATTTGTACTTTTGTTGCTTTGTCAATACTCATTGTAGCGTAGGCTCCTGCAAACTTAGACAGTCTAGTAATGTTGTCATATGGGTCGATGGGTGAGTCTTTCCAGACAATATCCATTGGTTCATTATCAGGAGTAGTAGTAGTTGTAGAATCCAACTTCCTCTTTTTTCTCTGCCTCTTGACAACAACTTTGCGAGTTGGGTTATAGAACACATATAAAATAGGAACCTCCTCAATTCTCAAAACAATTTCAGAGGTAGGAGTGGCAGGAATGTGCTCTACCTCTTGGGTATTTACAGTTTTCTCTACTGTAATTTCTTGAGTTGTTTTGTGTTGTGGAGTCTATGGCTCAGGTGCTTGTTTCTTTGTATGGAGCTGTTGAAAAGTGTGCAACAAGAAATGCTAAATTTAGAAAGTGTTAAAAATAGAACTGCTAAAATCTAAAAATAGCGGTTTGGCCAGTGATCATTTTTGGCCACCTTGGGTGAGAGGTGAAACTGCTAAAAATAACATCTTCTAAAAATAGCATTTCACAGTCCCTTCCTATTTATAGCAGTCCCTGGTCTATCTATAGGAAGTAAATTCAAATTTGGTCTTACCAGCAGTTTGGAATATTAATGAATTAATTCTCCATGAGTTGATTAGTTATGGAAAAGAAAACTTGAAGTCTTTGTGAGAACATGCAATTATTTCTGCACTAATTGGGGAATGTGTCCTTGATTTGCTCCACTCATTAAGGAATTAAGGATGAGTTCTATATTGGGAGGTTCAGTTGACTTAGTTTAACTTAGTCAAGTCCAGTTACATTAGTTTAACAAGTTGTTAAATTAATGAGATATAGTTTGTTGATGCTTGCATGCATGTGACAACTATTATTTTCAGATAATTGTGTATTCACTCATGGATAACTGATGCATGTTGGTTCAGACAGAGACCCAGCTGAGATCAGAGAAAGGACGGTGTACTATCAGTTGGATGAATATTTTTCCTATAAAGGAAGCTCATCCATGATGAGGATTTATCTGCTTCAATTTTGTGCAGTTAGATCAGGGGTTAGTGAGTGTGTGAAGAGGCCAATTCACACAGGTGGCAGCACTGGACCCCAAGGAAACTGCACAAGGAAATAGGAGGCTTGGAGTGCAGAGGAGAAGGTTTGTGAGAAGCCTTTGACTGTCTATGAGCAACAGAGGGATTGTACTGAGAGCTGGATAGCTTCCGAGCTAAGGCTTTGTGTAATCCAAACATATTTCCACTTGTATGATAATGCAGAGATGGGATTTTAGGCAGGTGCTTTCCCCGGCTAAATTCTTCTGTGTTATGTGTGACTGATTCCTTCTTATCAGTTATATGTGTTCTTATTGATGTTGCTCATTGTTGATTAAGCTTCCGCTAAATTGTTTGTAGAAGTATATCAAGTGTTTTGCTTTAGTACATTGCATTAACAGGTTGATCTACAGTGGGAATTTCTACATGGTATCGAAGCTAGCTGATTTGTAGAAAAAATTCTACATGGTATCAAAGCTAGCTGATTTGTAGGAAAAATTCTACAAAATTCTACATGGTATCAGAGCACAGGTGATCAAGGAAGAACTGTATATTAAGAGGAGCTCAAAGTTTTGAGTTTTGGGCCGAGAGATTGAATAGCAGATCTAAAAAAAATTGTACAAAATTTTCAGAAATAAATAGCAGATTTGGATTCCTCGCGGAAAAATACCCAAAATCAAAAAACAAAATGGCTGAATCGGAGTTCGAAAGGGAGATATCACTGATTTAAAATCAGCTATTTTTCTAGAAAATTTCGTGACGGCAAGAAAGTGGAAATAGATTAGTGTGCTAACCAAGAACCTATATGCACTTGAGGTAGAAGATGCATGCAAAGTCTTGAGGAGCAAGGCAAATGTTAGATACTTGGGAGTTGAGAGGGAGATTAAATTACCTCTCAACATGCAAAGCCAGAATAAGTCTCAGACAATTGTGGAGGAGCCACGATTGGTGCAACAGCTTCAGAAGGTTGTGGAGCAGCCACAATAGGGGAAGCTGAGAGGAGATTGAGTAGAGACATCTACTCATGCAGGGACCTCTAGTAGGGGGAAACTTCGAGCTAGGTGGGTAAGGGATCACATGCAGGCATTCCTTCAAGTAGGAGGTGGGGCGATGTGGAGTGATCGTCCCAAGGAGGGGGGGCACGATCCTTAAGGTACCCAACCTCTTTGATTCAACTTTGCTACGAGAGCCCCGATGTGGAGTAGCAGGAATTGACTAATTGGGTATAGATAGATGCAGATGGAGCAGCAGAGATAGCTACAGTGTAGGGAATCCCATAACAGCGCAGAGCATGCAAGCTGCAACAATGTGAGAGGCACAAGTGTGTTGCACAGTGCAAGGTAGCACATAGAAGGGTGCAACGGTGCGAGATGCATGGAGATGTTGCAGTAGCGCAGAGGTCAAAGAGGGAGCACTTGCCAACAGCAAGTAGAGCTTTAGCATCAGAGTATGTTTCTAGCCCAACAGAGAGGTCAGTTGGGAGTTTTCTGTTTCGAGTGTTGTTGGAGCAACTGCACTTGGTAGATGTGTTGCATGCAAAACATTCCAGAGTTACAAGATCGGGTTCAAGAGGAAGCCTTTCTTTTTTAGAAGTAGTGTTGAAAAGTGTGCAAAAAGAAATGGTAAATTTAGAAAGTGCTAAAAATAGAACTGCTAAAAATAGCACTTCTAAAAATAGCAGTTTGGCCAGTGAGCATTTTTGGCCACCTTGGGTGAGAGGGGAAACTGATAAAAATAGCATCTTCTAAAAATATCATTTCATGGTCCCTTCCTATTTATAGCAGTCCCTGGTCTATCTATAGGAAGTAAATTCGAATTTGGTCTTACCAGCAGTTTGGAATATTAATTAATTAATTCTCCATGAGTTAATTAGTTATGGAAAAGCAGACTTGAAGTCTTTGTGAGAACATGCAATTATTTCTCCACTAATTGGGGAATGTGTCCTTGATTTGCTCCACTCATTAAGGAATTAAAGATGAGTTCTATATTGAGAGGATCAGTTGACTTAGTCTAACTTAGTCAAGTCCAGTTAGATTAATTTAACAAGTTGTGAAAGTAATTAGATATAGTTTGTTGATGCTTGCATGCATGTGACAACTATTATTTTTAGATAACTATGTATTCACTCATGGATAATTGATACATGTCAGTTAAGACAGAGACCCAGTTGAGATCAGAGAAGGGATAGTGTACTATCAGTTGGATGAATATTTTTCCTATAAAGGAAGCTCATCCATGATGAGGATTTATTTCCTTCAATTTTTTGCAGTTAGATCAGAGGTTAGTGAGTGTGTGAAGAGGCCAATTCACATAGGTGGCAGCACTAGACCCCAAGGAAACTGCACAAGGAAATAGGAGGCTTGGAGGGTAGAGGAGAAGGTTTGTGAGAAGTCTTTGAATGTCTATGAGCAGCAGAGGGATTGTACTAAGAGTTGGATAGCTTCCGAGCTAAGGCTTTGAGTAATCCGGACATATTTCCACTTGTATGATAATACAGAGATGGGCTTTTAGGCAGGTGCTTTCCCCAGGTAAATTCTTATGTGTTATGTGTGATTGATTCCTTCTTATCAGTTATATGTGTTCTTATTGACATTTCTCATGGTTGATTAAGCTTCCGCTAAATTGTTTGTAGAAGTAGATCAAGTGTTTTGCTTTAGTACATTGCATTACCAGGTTGATCTATAGTGGGAATTTCTACATGGTATCGGAGCTAGCTGATTTGTATAAAAAGTTCTACATGGTATCAAAGCTAACTGATTTGTAGGAAATATTCTACAAAATTCTACAGGAGCTTTGTATTAAAATTCTCCCATTCTTTCTCTAAATCAATCACCAGGAGTTTTGTTGACTGGGTGGAGGTGGAATGAACTTCAGCCTATTTTCTAGCTGAGGTTTCCTCAGTTGTCTTTTATGTAGATTGGGTTATATCCTTTTCTGTCTCCTTGCTTTTGCTTCCCCCATTTTGTGATTGTTGCTCTGATTTCTCTGATTCCCTGGTAAACTTCTCTTGGGACTCTGCTTGGGAATCATCTTTAGAATTTCCTCTAGAACTTCCTTCTAGGCTTACACTAGGAGTTGTCTCCCTTATTGGTTCAATCAATAATTGGTCCAATGGGACCTTTAACAGCCTCCTTTCTCTGTATTGATGAAAGGCTTCAAGCTCTTCTTGGTCAAAAAGTAGTGATGACATGTGCTTCACTTCTGTGAATGTCTCTTTCTACAGGAAGATGTCATCAAACGCATCTTCCTCATGACTGAATACCTTTACTTTTACCATGGTAGTGAAGTATTTGGCAGTGCCATTTGGGTCGTACTAGCGACCTGGAAATTTAGGTAATTTCAGATATTGCATGATCTTTGCCTCTTTGAATGCATGGCCTAGATCATGCAGTGCAAATTCTCCACACTGTAATGGAAATGTAGGGCAAATGGCCTTTTTCACTTCCTTTAATCCTTTTCTTACCCCACCGTCACTAGCTGTTTGATAGGCTATCTCTCTAGCCATCAATTTTTCTGGAACATAGTAAGGGAGGACATGAGGTGAGGTGATGCTCCCAAAAATGCTGATATATGTGAATGTTTCATCCCCAAACCATCTGGACATTGGGAGGATATCTACCTTGGCTTCCTTAGAAAATCTAGGGGCATCTCAGTTGTAAACTTGTTTGTGGATAGGCAGCATGACCCCATGACAAATTTTGTAAAAATGCGGGTGAAACTGAGACTCCCACATGTCCTTATGATATATATGAATGGGAAGTGGATCTTTCACAGTCCACTTCCATCCCATGATAGGAAATTTTGAACCAAAATAAATTGCATCCATTACATAGGCACTCATAAAAAATGGAGGGTAAACCCTCATTGAGACACTCCTTTTCCTCCTATAATCAATTATTGTCTTTGCTAAATTATTAGACAAAATTTGGGCCCAATTCACTATGGTTGCGTTTACGACTGCATCTATTAATGGCAGCCATTCTGGGGAAAATTTAGCACGTGCTTGCTAAACATCCTATCGGGAGGATAAATAGATGCAGTAGAGTACATACCCGCTTTTTCCTTTTTGATCTTGCCCTCATTATTCAACTAGGTCCAGGTGACATCTACTGGGTCCTCGTTCTCTTTGGAAAACTTCTCAAGGAACTATTTGTTGTGGATGGCTTGTGGCTCTGGTAGGTGGTACATAAGCCGTAGGATTTTTTGCGAAAAAGATCCCATAACCTCTTGGCTTCTATTCTTAAATTCTTTGTCTGAGATATCAGCCTGATCAATAATCCACTTGACCATATTTTTGTAAGGGATTATCTTTGGGCGTGCAACTATGCGATGCAGAAATGAGCATGCCATCTCAAAAATGGTGGCTTCTAAGGAAGTACGACCGTTAGTTGTGACCTTTGTTTCCAGAGGTCTCAGTTGCTCTTCTTCTAATAAATTGTACATGGTTTTCCACATAGAGGTCCCTCCTTCTTTGTTGCATGTAACATCTGAGAACAAAGGAGTCATTTCTGATTTCTCAGACGCAACTGCCTTGCCCTTCTTTGTCATCGCTCCCAAAGACTCCTTCTGTGGATTTTCCCTGAAAATCGATAAAAAAAAATAGCTATTGGATATACAAAGATAAGAATGGATGTAAGTTGGGATAATACAGATAACTTGAAAAGGTGATAAGAAAGGAGTTCTATTTTAATGCCAGTGAGAAGATATCATATCATCTTGGATGGATTTTCACACATAAATGTGATTAAATTTTACTAAGTGCCCACTAATGGTTCATTATTTCATAGCTTTAATGCTCATTAATGTCTGCATCATAAGTTGGGAAGAAAGCTTCCAGGGTGACGAGCCTTTAAATTGAGAAAATGGCAAATTCTGATTTGCGAAGCAATCTCGCAGATCGCATTATCACGTTATGTATGTATGCTTTCCTTATTGTTTATGCAATATGCGAGATGCGGGCCGCTTACTACTATTTCCAAGGCATAACCCATTTGTCAGGTTTTCTTGTGTAAAGTGCATTTCATTAAGCAGTGAAACTAAATACTTGTTTGTGACGTATCCAGTAGTGGGTCCAGGTTTCAATTGCATTTCACAATTTCAACGGATGGTAAGCTTTATGATGTTCCTTTAAATGTCTCAAATGCGATGCGGTAAGGGAATTGTTGTTATCGCAATTTCCATCTCGCACATTTTTAAGGTAACTCATTAAGGTTCACCTTCCAAGAATAGCGATATGCAACTTGGGCCTTAGTTTTAATAAAATGCCTTAGGACTTAGTTTATATAAGAAACGTACTAGTTTCAAAGTATTAAAGCGCAGAGTCCTCTTTTGATCGTTTTTCGCTAGATTTGGTGTATTAGCAAGGCTTTCAATCACGCTTGATCGTGTGATATGCGGGAAAGGGAGACATTTAATAGTTTTTTAAAAAGGTGTTTGATTGATATCTTGTTTTATTCCAAAAATTAATAAAGAAAATGCCTAAATGCTAAACTTATTTTTGGAAAGATTTTTTAAAGGGTCCCCATTTATTAATGTAATATTGACTACTACTATTAACAAATGGGGGTTGTTGAATAGCACAACAATTAGCGATTCACTTGGAAGAACCAGTTATCTCTACGAGTTTTTTGAAATTTCTAAAACTTCCAAAATAAAGATGATTTAGAAAATAAAATTTACATGAAATATAAGATAAGTCATACTGCTCTTTGAATATTTAAACAACATCCACTTAACTATCATCCTTTTGATTATCCTCTCCTCATAAGAAAGTTATTTTTTCTAGATCAGTCATTACTTGGTTTTAAAGATAAAAACAAGGAGGCTCCTCTCAAATCAGTTTTTGGTATACTTAGTTGTCGTAGGTAGAGCCTCGGCTGCCAGCACAGGTTCATTGCCTAGATGGTGTTACCTTTTAACCAGCAATGATTCATTATCCCACCAAGGTGAGAATATAAATTTTAAAGATAAGCTCAGATTGTATACTTATTTCCATTTATTTTCTGAAATAATTCTTTTTTCTTCAAAATTTCATTTTTATCCCTTAAAGGATAATATCTTGGTTTGGTGGCCAAAATTGGCAATTTCATTCACTTGATTATAAACAAGTTGGCTCTTGATGAGACCCTTTGTCTTTTGATTAATACAATCTCAAGCCATTACCCTGTTTTGATATGCAGTATTGGTAATGTCAGCTAGTTACAACCTTATGACCATGGTAAGTCGACTCTTGATGAGACCTCTTATCCTTTCAGTTTTAAGTATATTTTAGAATTACACTGTAAAAAATGTAAACTGAATTGATGGGGAGAATCATTGGCTCGCTAAGAGCTTCTGGATGACAATTGTAGAGTTTGAAAGATGCTTTTCTGTAGAGAGACTTTGTTTTGTTATTGATACTTTTCTTGACTGATGTAGAGGCAAGGTTCCTTTCTAAAGTTAAGTTTTATCAAAAGATCAAATAATTTTGGCAGAGAACGAGCAATTTGAGAGTAACATGACATATGTTTTACGTGTGAAATTTATTTTCATAATAATATTTACTTATACAAGCGAAAAGTAAAAAATAAAAAGAGACTATTATTTGTAAAGCCAAAACTAAATGTTCTTCAACTTGTAATATCCTTTCTAGAAAAATAAAATAAAGGCAATAATATACAGTGAATAGAAGAGATCATCTTCTATGGAAAATATTTCTTTAACGTCTGCCCATTAACAGGTAGAGATTCTCTCTTGCCTGATAAATCCTGCAATAAAAAGGTTGATGGGCCTATTTGTTCTACAATCTGAAATGGGCCAAGCCACATTTGTTGGAACTTGGTATGCTTACCTTTTTCCTCATGGGCTTTATCCCATTTCAATACTAGGTCTCCGAGTTGAAATGATTTTGAACTTACAGAATGTGAATCAAAGGAAGCTTTGACTAACTATTGATGATGTGCGTGTGAGATTCTGGATTTTTCCCTTTCCTCTTCGAGCTTAAGGAATTGTAACTGTCTAACTTGCATAGAAGAGGAGGGAGTTTCTTCGATGAACTGAACTAGGGCTAAAGAGGGAATAGCAACATTTGTAGGTAAGACAACTCCTTTCCCATAGACGAAGTTAAAAGGAGAAGTGTCAATGGAGGCCTTCTGAGTTATTCGATCTACCCATAGAGCAAATATTAAAGACTTATGCCAGTTCTTCTGATTATGGTCGACAGTTTGTTTAATAATCCTTATGAGATTTTTGTTTGTAGATTCAGCTAACCCATTTCCCTATGGATAATAGTAAGCAGAGTATTTGAGCTTGAAACCTCTTTTAAGAGCAAATTTTTTCATAGCATTGCCTGAAAAATAAGATGCATTATCAAACATCATGGTAGATGGTAGACCAAATCTGGTAATGATAAATTGATCGATGAATTCAATGATGTTTTTAGAATTGGATACCTTAAGTGGAATTGCTTCCACCCATTTTGTGAAGTAATCAGGGGTTGTAAGAATATATCTATGCTGCTTAGAAGAATGAGGAACGATCTCACCTATTATGTCCAATCCCCATTGTTCAAATGGTTGTTCAATATTGACTGATTGTAACGATAATGTGGGTTTTCCCTATCTCCTAGCAGCTATCTGACAAACTTTACATCTCCTTACATAACTGTGTGCATCCTTGAATAATGTTGGCCAGTAATAGCCAGCATGAAAGATTTTATGTGCAGTGGTATCTCCTCCAAAATTTCCACCAGTTGGTCCATCGTAGAGTTCCTGCAACACCTTTTTTGCCTTAGATTTTTCAAGACATCTAAGCAAAACAAAATCATAATTTATTCTCAACAGCACATCATCGATGATTTGATATTGTCTATATTTTAGCCTCAAGACCCTTCTCTTCTTATATTTTAAGTACCTTGGGACATATCCATTTCTTAAGTAAAATATGATATCAGCATAACTTGACTCAGTGTCGTTAAGGCTTACCTCATAGACTTGTACATCATCACCTGAGTCTTGTAGTGTTGATAAATCAGATGCTCCTGCTAACATCCTGCAAAAAACCTTGACCTTTTACAATTTTTGTTGGTCTGATTCCAATGTCATATTCTTGCAGAGATGTCACCCAATTTTCTCTCTTCTCCCCTACATCCCTTTGTATCAACAGATTTCTTACTACTGAGAACGGCACTATTAATTTGGTGTGGGTTTCGAGGAGAAAAATTCTGAAGTGTTTTATTGATTTGAAAACAGCAAAAGCTTGTTTTTCAACATTTGAATAATTCAATTCAGCCCCCTAAAAATTGGAGCTAAGGAGAGAGATTGGGGCTTCAGCTTTTTGTTCATTGACTTATGTCAATATGGGTGCATATGATTTCTCGGAAGTGAAAGTATATAGAATGAAATGATTTGAAAAATTCAGAGTCGCTAAAGAGGGAGAATTAATGATTGCTTGTTTAATTAAATCAAAAGCTTCGTGTTTTGTGTGTCCCCATTTAAAAAGGAAATTTTTCTTTATCATAGATTGAAGAGGTAAAACAATCTGTGAGAAGTCAAGCACAAATATTTTAACAAAATTAATCTGACCTAGGAAAGATTGCATTGATTTTTTGTTATGAGGTAAAGGAATTTCAGAGATTTCTCTTATTTTATCAAGGTCAATGTGAATCCCTACTTTGAATACAATGAATCCAAGGAGTTTTCCTTCACTTAAAGCAAAGAATGATTTCTTAGGATTAAGAGAAATTCCATAACTTTGACAACGCTCAAAGATTTGTTTTAAATCTCTCAGATGATTACTACGCTTTTTTGAATATAAAGTTATATCATCCAAGTAGATTACTACTAATTTTTTTACTAAACATTTGAAGGCTATGTCCATGGCCCTTTGGAAAGTAGCACCAACATTGATTATTCCAAATGGCATCTTCTGATAAGCATAAGTGCCCCATTTTGTCCTTAATGTAGTTTTCAGCTAGTCATCTGGATGTACTAGGATCTGATTATAACCTGAGAATCCATCCAGGAAAGACATTAGTTTTGAGCCTGCAACTAATTACAATATCTGTTCCATAAGAGGAAATGGAAATTTATCCTTTTGACATGCTTTGTTTAGATTGCAGAAATATATGCATATCCAAATATCGCCACTCTTCTTTCTGACTGGGGCAAGATTAGAGACCCACCTGGAATGTCTGAAAGGGAAAATAATCTTGGCCTTCAGCAGTTTGTTTAATTCAGATTTAATCTGATTTTCTAAATTAGGATGGATTCTTCTTAATTTCTATTGAACAAGCTTCTCATCAGACGTCATGGGATAGTATGTTGAATAATAGAAGTGTCATATGTTTTAAGATATTCATAGTTCCATGCGAAGACATTCTTATATTTTTTCAACAAACGTATAAAGGTTGATTTCTCATTTGACGTAAGTCCCAAGCCTAGATTAATATTTTGAGGTTTCAAGTTAGTTCCAAGATTAATCAATTCAAACTTCAGAGTTGAACTCTAAAGTTTTGAATTGATGGGTCGTTTGAATCTGTCCTTATGGTCATATAAATCTTCCAACTTAACCACAGACTTTGGTATAGCATTATTGGTTGTTTCTTGCTTAAGTTGGTTGTCATGTTGGTCTTCGTCAACTATCTGGTCATCATAAGAACCTTCTAATGTCAAAAATCTTATGATATCCGGATCGCTATTAAAGACTCTTTAATTAGTGATATTGTCGGGAATAGAAGGCCTAAAAATCAATTCGATAGAAAAGCGGTTAGGAATATAATCTCCTGGTGGAATAAGCTTTGGAAGCCACATTAGCTAAGAGATTGGAACTTGGATTTTGGAGTCTCGGAATAAACATTGTAAAGTGGGAAGTCAAGTCTTGGACTAACTGTTGGAAATATTGAGAGGGGGGTGAATCAATATTTCTTTTCCATTGTTAATTTTTTAGTTAAATCATTTATATTTAGAACACAAAAATAAATAACAGGAATGAATGCTTTTATTAATATAATCTTTGCAATAAATCAAGTACAATGTATATATAGCTTCAACCAGTTGCCAAGCACCAACTTGGACTTTTTTTGAGGCTCCAACCTCCATAGCACCAACCTTGTCTTGTCAAGGCACCAACATTGGATTTATGAGCACCAACTCCCAGGACACCAATCCTTCCAATTCTGAGGCACCAACCCCAAGGGCTCCAACCCTCTGTTGTAAATTGTCTGGATCTGTTTAGTAGTAATTCCCTGCTCCAAACCCTGTTGGACCTATGACTTACTTCTGTCCTCTTGCTTCTTCCATGTCTACCAGACCTTCGGCTTCCTCTGTTTCTTATAGTTTCACCGACCAATAAAATTTCGTTGTTCTCTATTATATATGCCCTAATACCCCTTAACTTTGGCTTCCTTTCCGCTCGCTTGATCTTTCGACTTCCTCTATTTCTTCGAATTCACCAATACTCAAAGGATGTGTTCATTCGGAAGAGAGGCCGAATTACAAAAGTGGTGCATTTTAAAAACATATTAGAGATCCCACATGTCGTGTCATTCCTTCAATCGCAATTGCAACTTCCAGGGGTCTTTTACAGTCGTTCCCATAACATATTATGTCCTTAATCACAATCGCAGTTTTTCGGAGGTTTTTATATAACACGGTGATTCCGCTACTGCCGATGGAGTAGACGCGATGTGATCTTAAGCAATTGTTAATAACCCCATTGGGTCCATAACCTTATCACCATCGGCCGTTTTCCATTGTTACATCTCTTCAGGACTTGCGATATGCAACGGATGCGATATTTCTTTAGGGCGTATTATAAGGGTGCAATGGGTCCATATACTTATATCGCAATCGAGGGTTTTAATGTGACAATAGCTTTAAAAAAACTTGCGATGTAGCGGATGCGATGTTGTATTACAGCGTATTGTAATGGTCCCATGGGTCCGTATATATATCACAATCGCAAATTTCAAGTGGCATTCCTTTTTAATACATGACTTCCAATGTGGATGTGATATAACATTAAATCATGTTGTAATGGTGTAACAAGTCCACAATAATATAACGAGTCCACGTGGATGCGATATTACAATAGGGTAGTTTATAATGGAGCGATCGGGTCCGCACCTTATATCGCAGTCGGGGGATTCAATGTAACAAGCCTTACATAACTTGCGATGCGGTATTCCAATAAGCATCTTTTGATAACTCACCCGAGTCCACAACTTTATCACAAACAATAGTTTGCGGGACTTCATGAATGCGGGACTTGAGTCACACTTTCCTGCCCCCACTCTTCTGACAGTTGTTGTTCTTGTTGGCAACTTGGCTCTTTCCTCGCTGCGTGTTCCTCTTTGCTCCTTCTGATGAATTCTTCCTCTTTGTGGGACTTCTTGGGCATATATTACATGTGATACTCCCAATATGGCTCCTCCGATGTTAACTCCTTTGATATGTTGGCTCCTCTGATATTTCATGCGATATCTTAATAAGAACAGTTTGTAACAGACTCTTACTCATGGCTTGGCTTCGCTCCTTGGCTTTCCTTTGGCTTCACTCCTTGGCTTCTTGTTCTAGTTTCTTCACGGATATGCTATGCTTCTCCTTGGCTTCATATAATTATTTAGTATCTAGAATATTGCCATATTGACATCAATGACAATCTAGATCAACAATATCCCCCTTTGTTATTGATGGCAATATTCTTCTTCTCTCCCCCTTTGACATCAATGGCAAAGGAATGCACAAGGAGCCCCCTTGTTGAACTACTCCCCCTGTCATGCAACATCTTTATGAATCAACTTAAAGTGATGCTAAAGAAATAACCCCCATCTTTTGATGAAGATGTTCAAATGCTTCTCAAGGAAGAGGTTTTGTGAAAATATCAACTATCTGCTCCTTAGTATTGATATATTCCAAGATGATGTTTTGTTCAACTACTTGTTCACAAAGGAAATGATACTTGATTGGTATATGTTTGCTCTTTGAGTGCATCATTGGATTTTTGTTGAGGCTGATAGCACTTGTGTTATCACAATAGATGGTGATTGGTTGATTTGTACCTATCTTGACATCTTTCAAAGCTTCCTTCATCCATAATATTTGAGTACAACAACCTACGGTAGCTATATACTCGGCTTCAGCTGTAGATAGTGATATGGATGTATGTTTTTTGCTGAGCCAAGATACTAGACAGTCTCCCAGGAAGAATGCATTTCCACTAGTACTTTTTTTATCATCAACACTTCCGGCCCTGTTATCTCTGTAAAACTTCCTTAAAGAATTTGGACAACTTACATGGTTTCTCAATTCTTGTATCAGTCATGGTCAAGTCATGGTGAAGTCATTTTTATGTTTTAGAGTCTAATTCATAGAGTTAGAGTCTCATGTCCATATTCAAATAAAGTTTCATAGCCTCATTCCATGTCCTAAAATCCTCACCATGTGTTTTGACATCAGTTTGATTCCAAAGGATTCATGTTAGTCTTGGTCTATTCTTTCCATGGTTGTTTCCGTGTCTAAGATCTATAAAAGAGTCTTGTTGGTATGGTCAAATAGGGTCAACACTCCGTTCTTGCCCATCACTGGTCCCACATCACCTAACATTCCACATGTCAAACTCGTGTCAAGGTTTTCATAGTTAAAAACTCACTCTAAGTGTTTTCGTAGCGCACTACGAAACCCCTGTAGCAGCCTGTTTTAGCAGGAAAAACTGTTTTTACTAGTTAACTTACAGAAGCTTTCCTGAGTAGCTGAGAACTCCATTTTGCAAACTGAAAGAGGTTTTTCTTCCTAACATGCTGCACTACAAAATCTCTTTCAGTTTCTTCAAATTCATTATGATCTGGGAGAAATTAAAGACCAAAGTTGCGCTACGAAACTGCTGTAGGTGCAGTTTTTCACAAACAGACTTTTCCTGTTTAACACCTGTTTTTCAAAGACGTCTTTTGGGCAGTAGGAAAGGTATTTAAAAAATCCAAGCGATTTTTTTGTTCAGCAAGGATTTCTTCAAAAAAGCCTCCTTCAGTTTTTCTAAATACGGTTTTTGGAAGAAGTTATGAGCTCTGTCCCAAGACCCATCTTTCAGCCAGAACAGAGCAAGGGACAGTCTCCTAGTTTCTAGGAACATCAAGGATCGATTCTGGACAGGTGGAGAAGTAGTTTAAAAAAACAAGAGATTTTTTTGTTCTAGACATCCTGGACTACAAAAACCTCCTTCAGTTTCGAAAAATGTGTCATGGATGAGGAGATAAAGGCTCTGTCCCACGAGCCATTTTTCAGGGATCCTAAACCTAAAAACAGGGAAACATGTTCCCTAATTTCTAGGGTTTGTCTTCAGTAGTCAGATGACCACGTGGGAGGCTTCATCAAGTTCGACTTCATGGCTTCTTAGGTGTCAAAGAATGTTTTAAATTTTTAGATAAGTTTGTTGTAATCATGATGAAGAGATAGAATCCTAATTGTCTTAGGTCTCTAAAACTGCTAGTTAGCAATCAGTTGTATTTATTAGTTAGTTTTAAATGTTAATAGGTGTCATCATAGCAAGGGGAATTCGACTTTACCTCATGCTAGAAGAGTAATCTCAATCAGGTAGAAGAGCTCTATAAATAAGAGAAAGAGCAATGTACAAAGGGTTGGAAATTTATTGAAAAAGCTCTGATATTTGGCTTATGTAAAGACTCTTTTAGTAATACAAGTTTAGCTTTGCTTCTCAGGATTCATGAGGGATTTGATGTTTCAGAATATGTTGTGTTATTCTTTTCCTAATATTTGCAGTGGTATGAATGTATAATCACTCAGAATTCACTGAATGTGCTCTGACTTCCTGTATACATTCATAGACTGTGTGGTCCCATATCTTCTTGGTATGTTCTGAATGTGTTGAATGTTGAATGCCCTGACTTCTATGTAAGGTTAATACCATTGTTATACTGAAATGATGTTGACTCCATAAGCCCAATGGATAGTTGCTAAATTTGTTTCCTCCATTCATATTTTTCACAGTTGTTCTACAAGAGTTAGCCATCTTATCTTTAATCAAAATCATTAATCCATTTAGAGAGAGCCCTCTCAGGTTGAGGAGGCTAAGCCTCAGCCTAAAGTAGGTTTGAAATAGTTACTTAGAGTCAACCTAACCAGCAGCCTATTAGGACCTGATTTTGAGATAACAGGGCCAATCAACATTGGTGTATGCGGTCACAATAAGAGTTGAGCTCTTAGGGTACCAAAAGACCAAAATCAGGAGTTCCTTTCAAGTATCCAAGAATTCTTTTTACAGCCATCAAATGGGATTGTTTAGGGGCTAATTGAAACCTTCCCACCATTCCTATTGCTTGCATAATGTCGGGTCTCGTAGCTGTTAAGTATAGAAGGGCTCCAATTGTTGACCTGTAATGAGTTGCATCTACCAGTGGGGAGTCATCATCTTTGCTTAATTTGCAATATGTGGTCATAGGTGTCCTCATGGGTGCACAACCTTCCATTCCATATCTTTTAAGCATGTCTTTAAGATATTTGGCTCGAGATATGAACATACCTATCGTGGTTTGAGATACTTGTAGTCCAAGGAAGTAACATAACTCTCCTTTCATCGACATCTCGAACTCTTTTGACATATTTTGAGCAAACTCATGGCTCATTTCATCATTATTACTAGCGAAAATCAGATCATCAACATAGACAAGTGTCACTAGTAACTTATCCTCATCCATCTTTATGTAGAGATTACTTCCTACCACCCCCTTCTTGAAGCATTGTTGTTGTAGATAGTGATCCAATCTTGCGTACCAAGCTCTAGGAGCTTGTTTCAACCCATATAATGCCTTTTTCAACTTACAAACAAAGTCTTTTCCTTCTACTAGATTAAACCCTTTTGGTTGCTCCATGTAGACTTCTTCCTTGAGTTCCCCATTCAAAAATGTTGATTTTACGTCCATTTGATAGATTTTAAATTCTTTTGAGCAAGAGAATGACAAGAAAATCCTGATAGCTTCCAAACGAGCTACTGGTGCAAAGGTTTCTTCAAAATCAATTCCTTAAATTTGTGAATAGCCTTTACAAACAAGCCTTGCCTTATTTCTGATGATTTGTCCATCTTCATTCATTTTGTTTTTGAACAGCCACTTGGTTCCACTTATATTTTTATCCTTTGGACGAGGTACCAACTCCCATGTCTCATTATTCTCAATTTGAGACATTTCTTCTTCCATGGCTTTTACCCAATGAGGATCCTTACTTGCTTGAGTAAATGTTTCTGGTTCTAACATGGATAGTAGAGCAACATCATTTTTATTTGGTGTACTTGTCATCCTTCTTCGGGTTTGAACCCCTTCATCTATATTGCCAATAATCTGCTCTCCTGGGTGATATTTTTGGAGAAACTTCATCTTCGCAGGGATTTGAGATGGTTCTTTTTCCTTGGGTTTTTCTTGATCTATTTCTTCTTTTTCAAGTTCTTCTTCAATGAGAGGGTCAACCTCATGTTCTTCAATTTCTTTTTCTAGAAGGTCTTCATCAATCTTCACATCAATGCTTTCCACTATTTTTCTGTAGATGATTATTGTAGCACTTGTAGGCTTTGCTCCTTGTAGAATATCCAAGGAAGATCCCTTCGTCAACCCGAGAATCAAATTTTCCTGGTGAGCCATCATTTATTTTTATGAAGCACTTGCTTCCAAAAATCTTGAATTATTTTACTGAGGCAGGTCTTTCTTTCCAAAATTCATAGGGAATCTTCTCAATATTTGGTCTTAATTGAGTTTGATTCAAGGTATAGACAGTTATCCCGATTGCTTCTCTCCATAATTTTGGCTGCAAGTCAGCTGTTATTAACATTATTCTTGCAATTTCTTGAACTATTCGGTTTCTTCTTTCAACTACCCTATTTTGCTTGGGTGTTCTGGCAATAGAGAGTTCTTTTTCAATTCCATGTTCTTTACAGAATTCATCAAATTCTTTTAATGTGAATTCTCCCCCTCTATCTGTTTCAAGACACTTAATCTTAGAGTCCTTTTCATTTTCTACAAGAGCTTTAAGATTCTTAAAACACTCAAATGCTTCAGATTTATATTTTATGAAATATACCCACATCATTCTAGTATAGTCATCAACAAATAAAGCAAAGTACCTTTCTCCTTGGAGTGTCGGAGTTCTAGTTGGTCCACATAAATCAGCATGGATGATCTCCAAAGGCTTTGATGTAGGAAACTCTTTGGTCTTGTGGCTAGTTCTAGTTTTCTTTCCATGTTGACATGGACCACATACTCCTTGATTTGGCTTGAATAACTTTGGGATGTCTCGTACTGCATTAGTCTTGCTGATATTGATCAAGTTATCAAAGCTTGCATGTCCAAGTTACTTGTGCCATAGCCAACTTTCATCTGTTTGATTTTTGTAACATTTATATTCTTGAATTTTGTTTAGAATGTAGATGTTGTCTGGTGTTCTAACCCCTTTTGCCACAAGTTCCCCTGAGGAAGAGTTCCTTATTTCACAGTCTTTAGTGCTAAAGACAACTTTATGTCCTTGATCATAGATTTGGCTAACACTCAGGAGATTGTGTTTCAGCCCATTTACTCACAAAGCATTTTGAGATTTTCCTTTTCCAATTATAAGGGTAACAGTTCCTTTTCCAGCAATTTTGGTAGATCCACTTCCAAAGGATACATTTCCTTCATTTTTGTTCAATGAGACAAATTTCCTTTTGTCCCCCGTCATGTGTTTGGAGCACCCACTATCCACAAACCAATGATTTTCATCACTGTGAGCACATAGAGCTAGGCCACATTTATCCGTGTTGGGATTCTCATTTTTTCTTTTCTTCTTTTGAGGGGGAAATTTTGTTCATTGTGTCCATTATCATTACATAATGAGCAAATTTGATCAAATTTTGCCTAGGGATCAAAAGAGTTGTAGGTCTTGATTTGTCCTTTCCCTTTGGGACCATATGATTTGTTTGTTTGATCCTTCAATTTTGGTGTTTCATTCTTACGGGCCATGCAATGTCTAGCTTGATGACTAAAATTTTTACAATAAAAACAATGCCCAAAAAACATAGTTTTTTACCTGTTGTAATAACCATGATTTGAATTAACATTCTTTCTTGGAGTTACTCCCTCTTCATTCTTTGGATTTGAGATGGGCCTTTGATGAAATAAAGTTTTGTAGTTGTTGTAATAGTTATGATTAGAATCAAAAATCTTCCTTGGAGTTACTCTCTCTTCATTCTTTGGATCTGAGATGGGCCTTTGATGAAATAATCTTTCTTCTTTTGGGTTGCTGGAAAGTATGTCGGCATAACTTTTCGCATTGTTCTTAGTACTTGATGATTCTCCTTTAAAACCTATTCCAGATTTGTCATGTTGATATTTTTGATTATTTAGGATAGTGTCAAGTATTTGAGATATTTCCCAGCCCTTCTTGACTTGCTCCAATTCCTTCCTTAGAGATACTATTTCGGCTTCACGTTCTTCACAAACTTCTTCTTTTTCTTTTAGCTTATTTTTCAAGAGGTCTTCCCTTCTTTTTGTTTCCTCGTTTCTACCTTGAGAGAGATGATTTTATTTCGTAATTTCTCATTTTCTTCAATGGCACTCATTAAAAATTCATCTACATTTCCTTCTAGCCCTCAATCATCATCATTTGTGAATGCCATGAATAATACTTCTTGGCTTCCAGCATGGTCATTTTCTTCATCTGATTCTTCATTACCTCCTTTGCGGTGAGGGAACTGATTAGTTGATTTCTTTTTTATGACTACAAATTCATCTTCATCAGACTCATCTTGCTTAGAGAAGAAATTCTTCTTATTGAACCCTTTCTTTTTGTATACCATCCTTTTAGAATTTTCCTCACCATCACTATCATGCTTATGAGGACAGTTTGCAGCATAGTGACCTATTTTTCCACATTTGAAAGAAATAAGAGGGTAGTTACTTTTAGCTTAGATCCTTTCTTTATTCTTTGTACAAATTGCACCAATTTGGATTCAAAATCGGAGTCATCCCCACTGGAATTCAATTCTTTCCCCTTTTTTTACTTTGAGGCCTTGAATGGTGCATCTTTAGAACTTGGGCATCCTTTTCTCATCTCATAGGCAATGAGGATTCCATGAAGTTCATCCATCTTGAGAGTATCTAAATCCTTCATTTCTTCTACAACACTTACTTTGGAGTCAAATATGTATAGGAGAGATCTTAAGACCATTTGAACAATAGTGCTTTCTTCAATGTTTTCTTCCAATCGTTTAAGAGAGTTGACTACTTCAGCTACTCAAAGAAAGTATGATGCAATATCTTCTTCATCATCCATTTTCAGACTTTCAAATTGCCTTCTATGAGTTTGAAGCTTAGCCTTCTTAAATTTGGAGTCCCCATCGTATGAGCTAATTAGCTTATCCCATACTTCTTTGGCTGAGTTAAAATTCATGACTTTTGCAAATTTAGAATCAGTGACTCCACTAGTGATGGAGTTTAGGATTTTGGATTTGCAATGTAGGCTTTCCTTTCGTCTTCATCTGTTGGAAGAGTGGAATGAGTTGTGTACTCATTTAAAACCGAATGCCAAACTCTAGGTCCAAGGGACATTAAGTGGTAGGACATTCTCTTTTTCCAAAAACCAAAATTTGTGTCATAGAATAGAGGAGGTCTTCCTGACACTTCTTGATTTCTCATCATGACTAAGAATCCTTCTTCAAGCTATTAGGCTGATATGAAGAAGCCTGCTCTGTTGCCAATTGTTGGAAACACTGGGGGGGGGGGGGGGGGGGGGGTGAATCAGTATTTCTTTTCAATTGTTACTTTTTCAGTTAAATCATTTATATTTAGAACACATAAATAAATAATAGGAATGAATGCTTTTATTAATATAATATTTGCAATAAATTAAGTACAATGTATATATAACTTCAACCAGTTTCCAAGCACCAACTTGGACTTTTTGTGAGGCTCCAACCTCCAGATCACCAACCCTGTATTATCAAGGCACCAACCTTGGATTTAGGAGCACCACCTCCCAGGACACCAATCCTTCTAGTTCTGAGGCACCAACCCCAAGGGCTCCAACCCTCTGTTATAAATTGTCTAGATCTGTTTGGTAGTAATTCTCTGCTCCCAACCCTGTTGGACCTATGACTTACTTATGTCCTCCTGCTTCTTCCACGTTTGCCAGCCCTTGAGCTTCCTCTGTTTCTTATAGTTTCACTGACTAGTAAAATTTCCTTGTTCTCTGTTATATATGCCTTGATTCCCCTTACCTTTGGCTTCCTTTTCGCTCGCTTGATATTTTGGCTTCCTCTACACTCACTCTTCAACTTCCTCTGTCTCTTCAAATTCACCAATACTCAAAGGATGTGTCCATTCGAAAGAGAGGCCAAATTACAAAAGTGTTTCATTTTAAAAACATATTAGAGATCCAACATGCCGCTTCATTCCTTTAATCATAATCGCAACTTTCGGAGGTCTTTTACAATTCGTGCCCATAACATACTCTATCCTTAATCACAATCGCAGCTTTCATAGGTTTTTACATAACAGAGTGATTCTACTACTGCCAATGGAGTGGGTGCGATGTCATCTTAAGCAGTTGTTAATAACCCCATCAGGTCCATAACCTTATCGCCATCGACGGTTTTCCATTGTTACATCTCTTCAAGACTTGTGATATATGACGGATGTGATATTTCTTTAGGGCGTATTATAATGCTGCAGCGAGTCCGTATACTTATATCGCAATCGGGGTTTTAATGTGACAATAGCTTTCAAAAAACTTGCGATGTGGCGTGTTAGCTCTGCTACAGTTTGCAGCATTTGAGGGATTAAATCAGGATTAAACAATGTTGGTTTGTGTTGTAGAAGGTTGGTGGTTGTTTGTTTTTCATTTCCCTTCATGTCCCTTATACTCTCATAACCCCGACATTTCTATTTTCTTCCCCTTGTGATGCGATTTGATCGCTATAGCACATCAGCCCCGCAGCATCCGTTACGCCCCTATGCCTTCTGCTGATTGCGATTCTGCGATGTGATCTGGTCGCAAATCGCACCCATGTGTGTAAAAGCTACGCCCTCAAATTTGTTTTTCGCTGATGCGATATTGCGATCGCAATTTTAGCCGTCGATCGCACATCGCATTTTCCAACCTTTCCAGTCACATCAAACCTATTTTTTCCGCGTGATAAACCTTGTGTGCATCCCCCGCCGTTCAACCGTTCGTCGCGCGATCGGATAGTAGTCGCTCTTTCCCATCCTACGACTTGCCCGTGCATTAACTTCCGATCGCATCGGTTTTCTGCCTGTCCCATCATCCACCTGGCGCATTTTCATTGCATCGTGCTTCCCCTGTATGAAAACTACCACAACACAAAAGTGGTGCGCAGAAACCACTTCCCGCCATCGTACCATTTCCCCGCTCGTTAATCATTGTTTTCCTCTATCGCCCGATCGCCGTCGGATTTGCCCGACCGTGATGCAATAGCTCGCATTTCTCCATCCGCCTATCGCCCGATCTCCCTTTGATCAAATCTCCGTTGTCCATTTCTTTAATCTAACGGCTCATGTTCAAGTGCTCCTTTGTGCCTTCCCATTGCCTCCCAATAGCAGATCTTGGCCGTCCCTTTTACCATCCGATGGTCAATGTTTCATTTCGGTTCTTCGCCCCTTTCCAAGGCGTTTTTCAATGTTTTCGACTTGGCTCATGTGCGCAAAGAAGGGGTGATAATGCAGCAGTGTGCACATTAATTCTTCAGCTACCTACATTCAAATAATACAGCCAAGGACGAGGAAAATGTTCCTCGAGAAGTTCAATAGCAGTAGCAGTTATTGAAAATTATGAGGATAATATTTCAATTGTTCAGGAATGACACTGAAGTGAAAAAGAGCCATTTTGTTTATTTAAAACAGTCATAATGTAGCAGAGGACCCATATCTAACTGTAAATGTGGTTGGTGATCCATTAAGACACCTCCACGCATAGCCTAGCAGAGATATTTTGTAAACAAATTCTATAAATACTCAGAAAAGTGATGTAATACAAAGGAGTGTTAGATGAGTTTTATTTTTTTGTAAGCTTCAACTTCTGGAGACTGTAACTACCGTGATACCTGCAGCGTCTGGTCTTCATTTTCAGCTAATACAAGCTTCTTTTGTTGATTAATTGCTCACTTTCCACTTCTTCTTGTTCTAGGCTGTGCTTGTTTTGCATTTATTCATGTGTTGTTAATGTTTAGCATTAGAGGGGATGTCATCCCACCTCTGTGTTAGGATTTAGCATGTATCACTGAATTTGTATCTGGGTTTCTACTGTTTTAACGCCAGAGAACTGTCATCTTGTCTGTGTATTAAATAATAGATTTACAGACCTCTTTACTGGTTGCAACCCGCCATCACATGGTCTTGTGTATCTGCTGGTGTGGTCAGTTTTCTTCATTATCACTTTATCCTCTAACTGTGAGTAATTGGTGGTTAAAAGCCTTGTAATTTAGGGGTGTTCACCCATGTCTGGGGTTAACCATAGTGGGAGTGGTTATCTGGCTTGAATATGCAGCATTTCTTTCATTCATCCATCATTTTATTCAACATTTTGTTGAGATTGTAATGTTCCCGAGCATCACTGATATACAACCTAGGTGAGTTTCTTGGGGTGATAACATAAAGTGGCGTTGTTTCCGGGGAGAGGAGATTGAAGCTCAATTTCCCTGGGAAACGACATAGCTTCAAGATTTGATGACAGACAAGGTTTGGACATAGTTTTTGGTTGTAATAATCTGTCTGGCGACTCCATTGGAGGAAGACCAACCTTTGGCAACTCCACTTTGAAGATCTGGCTCAGTTTGTGAGACACACTCGAAGAAATCCTGAGAAATCTCCAGCTGAACCATTGCCTGAACCTGAGAGGACTGTCAACTTGAAGAAATCTTCACAGAAAGGAGCATCAGGATCAGGTAGGCCTAATAAATCTTATATATCTCTGCAAGAGGAGGTCATAGTTGAGAATAGACAGTTTGAAGAGTTAGAACCTGGTATTATTAGTGAAGAATCACCTGCAGAAATTCGAACAGCTCCTTGTATAGTTAGTTCCCCTTTGGATCTCAGTCCAATGATTGCATCCCATTTTATCCATCATATTCCCTTGTCTCTACCATCCATCACCTTACTCCCTATCATTTAATCTGCTACTATTCTTCCAAATACTCCAAATATGGCAGGACAGCAAGCACCTACGAGGATTGAGAGAATTGTTGTTGCTAGATATGGGCCCCTAGTCTTGCATGTTCCTTTGAATGTCATGCCTGTAGGAGAATACCAAAAATATATGCCTAAATTTACTGGTACAGAGGGAGTAACAGCAGAAGAACACCTTGAAGCTTTTTATAGTTATGCTGATAACTTAGATATAAATGAGAATGATGTGTGGATGAGAGTTTTTGTTAAGAGCCTTGATGGTGAGGCCAAAAAATGGTTCAGAGAATTGACCCCTAGATCTGTTGTTGATATTGAAGCTTTAGATGATGCATTTTTGAAGCAATGGGTAGATAAGAAGGACTTGTTGTATTACCATACTGAGTTTGGTAACCTGAAGAGAGAGAATGGGGAATCATTGCCTGATTTTAATAAAAGATTCAACATAATGTATAGTAAAATACCAGCTAAGGTAAAACCAATTCCTACATCAACCAAACTTTCATATGCCAATGATTTTGACTCTTATTTCTGCTTGTTGCTAAGAGAAAGAAGATGTGCCACTCTGGCAGACATGCAAGATGCAGCACTAGAGGTGGAATCTAATATTATGGCTGCAGAAAAACTTAAAAGTCACTTTAACAGAAGGAGACAGAGAAGCGAGGATTCTTCTTCCTCTGCCTCCTCTTCAGAGCCTAAATTAGATAAAATGGCTAAGATGATAGAGTCATTGGCTGTTGAAATTTCTAAGCTGAAGATTGAGCAGAACTCAGGGAAAATAAGGCAGCATAACACATTTGCTCCCAGAAACTCAAATCCATACAAAAGAGCAAATGAGAAATTACAAATCATACAGAGGGGTAAAGAACCAAAAGAAGAACAGAATGTTAAAGCCCCTTTTCAAAATGTAGTCATGGAGGAGGAACAAATTGAAGATGAGGATGATATACATTGCATGGAAGATAAAAGCAGTGCTGCCTTCTTGACATTGAATGAATATGAAGATTCTTTGCTGCAAGAACAACAAAATTTGTGGGATAGAGAAGCTGTTCTGCAGGCTGGAAAACAACAAAGATATAACCTCGGGTCTAAAGCAAGCAATGTCAAGGAGAACCCTGCCCAAAGAGCTGTTTTCCAAACAGAGTCACAGAATAGCAGACAGAAAAGACCAACAGCTGATCCAATCATCCTTAAAGCACCAGTTCAAGAGGTAAGAGGTCCTGATAAGTCCCCTTTCCCTTTCAGTCTTGAGGCAGAAGTTCAGAAATTGAAAATATCTGTGCCTCTAATAGAGTTGGTGAAAAGTGAAATATTTAGTAAGCCTATCCTTGAAGCCCTGGAGCTAGAAACCAAACAAACCTCCACTGACTCTGTCAATTTGCAAGATGATAAACCCGTTGTTGTGCTGAGCCCAATGACTAAGCTTGCTGATAACAATTCTTCGTCTTTTTATGTCTCATTGACCATTCATGACAAAATCCTCCATAATTGCCTGCTAGACATAGGGGCTAGCCACAATTTAATGCCCAAAGCGGTCATGGAAGAGTTAGGCCTTGATATCACTAGACCCTATCATGATTTATTCTCTTTTGATTAAGGGAAAGTAGAGTGTCTTGGATTGATTAAAGATCTAGCTATTACCCTAACTCAACTGCCCATGAAGAGTATAATGATGGATATTGTGGTAGCAGATGTCCCTCCTAAGTTTGGCATGTTCTTGTCAAGAGGGTGGATTAAGAGACTAGGTGGGACACTACAAAATTATCTATCTTATGCTATTGTCCCAGTATTTGGGGGAGAAATCAGGAGGTTATATAGAGAAGCACAGATGGCGTATATCATTAGTGATGAGAAGAATCCTACAAATCATGAATATACGTTGTGGACACTGATTTTGGAGCATGTATACTCCAAATAGACAAATCTCAGAAGGCCTCAATGCAGCTTAGGAAACCAATAATTCAGGCCGAGGAAGAGCAAGGAAGTAGAGTTTGGGAGATGTTCTTTGATGGATCATGTTCCAAGGAGACTACAGGAGCAGGAGTGGTGCTAGTATCTCCACAACAAGAAGGCACGCAGCTATCTTTTAAGCTGGCATTCCAAGTCACAAACAATATATCAGAATATGAGGCTCTCATATTGGGCATGAATGCAGCTAAAGACAGAGGAATCAAGAACATAAAGGTGTTTGGAGATGCTGACCTCATTATCCAGCAAGTAAATAAAACATTTTAGGTGAAGCACCCAAGGCTGAAAGCGTACAGAGACGAGGTATGGAGACTCAAAGATTTCTTTGACTATTTATGTATTTCATACATTCCTAGAGCCCAAAATCATCTTGTTGATTCCCTTGCTATTTCTGCTAGTCTATTTATCCCTCCTATGCCTCCCAGACTAGTTTATGAAGTGCAAATGAAGTAGAAACCATCCTTGCCTGATAATGTCCACCATTGGAAAGTTTTTGAAGATGATAATTAGTTGAATAGATTCCTTCAACTCATTGATGAATTTTTTGAGATGCAAATTGACCAAGAGAATGATGCCTTGGAAGAAAATCCCAAGTCCCGGCTTAGAAATAAAATTGGTAAAGACAGCATAGTCCAACTTCCTAGTAACCATATTCGTAAGGGCCTAATTCCTCTTGAAAGACTGTTTGACCAAACTTATGTGCCTTACAAGGCTGCCCAAAAATAAGACAAATATGCAGTCTATAAGCACGATGTAGGAAGTCCAGGTCAGCCTAAATACGTAAATTTGTCCACTCATTTGTCTGTTGATCAAACTGTTGAATAGTACAATTTAATGAAGCAATTTGTTGATGTGTTTGCCTTGGAGTATAGTGACCTGAAAACTTATGAAAATAATATAATTCAGCACAAAATCCCTCTGGAAAAATGCATTGTTCCTTTCAAACAGAAGTTGAGACCAATAAATCCTATGCTTCTTCCTTTAATTGAAAAAGAAATTAAAAAATTGTTGGCTGCCAAAATATAGTACCTCTCAAATATTCAAAATGGGTGGCTAATCTAGTGGTGGTGAGGAAGAAGAGTGGAGAAATCAAACTGTGTATTGATTTCAGAAATTTGAGCAAATGCTCAAAGAAAGACAACCATCCTTTACCAAAGATGGAGCATTTGCTGCAAAAGGTCTCAGGAACCAAAGTGATGTCTTTCATAGATGGGTTTTCAGGCTTTAATTAGATTGTTGTACATACAGATGATCAAGAGAAAACTGCATTTACCACTCCTTGGGGCACTTTTATGTATGCCAAAATGCCTTTTGGATTGATGAATGTTGAAGCCACCTTTCAAAGATCTATGGATATAGATTTTGTAGGAGAGAAGGACAAATTTTTCCTTATCTACCTTGATGACATAACTGTTTACTCCAGCAGCCATCAGAATCATTTGCAACATTTGAAGAAAGTGTTCCTGAAATGCAGAAGGTTTGGAATTTCAGTCAATCCCAAAAAATCACAATTTGCTTTAGAAGAAGGCAAGCTGTTAGGACATGTTGTATCTGTTGTAGGTGTTCAGATTGACCCAGAAAGAGTGAAAGAAATACAAACTCTGTCTGTTCCCAGATCCATGAAAGATATCCAATCCTTTCTGGGAAAAATTAATTTTGTCAGGAGGTTTATTCCCAATTTTGCTGAGCTAGTAAAGAATGTGACCTCCATGTTAAAGAAAGAAGTAGACGTAAAACAGACTAATATGGCAAGAAAATCATTCGAGTCAATTAAGAAAGCTATTATGGAAGCTCCCACATTAAGTAGCCCAGATTACAGCAAGGAGTTCCATATATTTTCTTTTGCCTCTGAAGAAACCATTGCAGCAGTTTTATTGCAGCAAGATGAAGATGGTTCATAACATCCAGTAGCATTTTTCAGCAAGAATTTGAGGGATGTTGAACTGAGGTATGATATTATAGAAAAGCAGACATATGCTCTTATTAAATCCCTAAAGTCGTTCAGAGTTTATATCTTGCATTCAAGAATAATTGCATATGTGCCCTCTGCTGCCATAAAAGATGTCTTAACACAACCTGATGCTGATGGAAGAAGGGCAAAGTGGATTGCGAAAATGATAGAATTTAATATAGAGCTAAAGCCCACCAAGTTGGTCAGAGGTCAGGGGCTTGCCAAATTAGTGGCTGAAGAAAATTGCAGGTCTTTAGATATTGATTTCCTATGCACAATCGCATAAAATGGTCAGACGAATGAAGAAGAGGAAGCAGCTGAAACAAAAAACAAAAAAAGCAATCAGTGGCCGAGAATCTAGCTTCTTGTAATTGGTATGCTGAGATAGTTAAATTTTTACTGAAGCTAGAAATCCCTCCCAGTTTTACTCAGAGTCAAGCTAGAAATTTAAAGCTGAGGGCAGCAAAATATTGTATCAATGAAAATCTGCTCTACTTGAGGGATTCATCTAGAATACTTTTAAGGTTTCTGGATAAAGAACAATCAATTGAAGTTATGCAGCAGTTTCATTCCAGCATGTGTGGAGGACACCATTATTGGAAAACCACAGCCCACAAAATCCTCAGAGCTGGGTACTATTGGCCCACTTTATTTTCTGATGTATTTGCTTTTGTTAAATCTTGTGACAGGTGCCAAAGGTTTGAAGGAAAGCAGTAATTGAAATCCCTGCCCCTAAAACCAATTCAGGCAAAGGGACCTTTTCAGCAATGGGGTTTGGATTTTATTGGAGAAATCAATCCACATTCAAGTGGCCAGCACATGTGGATATTAGTAGCCAGGGATTATTTTACAAAGTGGATTGAAGCAGTCCCTACCAGGAAGGCTGATCATAATGTGGTCATGAAATTTTTGACAAAGAATATCTTCAGCATATTTGGTTGTCCACAGAAATTAGTCACAAATAATGCCGCAGCCTTCAGGGCCAAAGAGTTGGTGGAAATGTGTGATTCAATGGGTATCAAATTGATTCATTCCACCTCATATTATCCTCAAGGAAATGGTCTAGCAGAATCCTCTAATAAAAGTTTAATGAGAATCATTAAGAAGTTGTTGGATGATAATAAGAAGAATTGGGATTCCAAGCTCAAATATGCACTTCGGGCTGACAGAGTGACCATCAAGAAGTCTACAGGGAATTCTCCTTTCAAGCTGGTGTATGGCACTGAGGCTATATTTCCAATCCAACTAACTCTCCCTGTGGCAAAATTCCTTCAAAAAGAGTAGGATGAAGAAGATGATATGGCAGGACGAATCACTTATTTAACAGAGTTGCATCAGATTAGAGAATAGCTAGTTGAAAAATTTGCAACACATCAGAGGTGCATCAAGGAAGCCTTTGACAAGAAGGCAAAAAGGAATAATTTTTAGGTTGGAGATTTGGTTCTGAAATGGGATGCACTGAAGGAAAAGAAAGGCAATCATGGGAAATTTGATGCTCTCTGGACAGGGCCGTTCATCATTTCACAGATTCAAGGGAACAACACCTTCATATTGAAAATTATGGGAGGAGAGACAGCTTTTGATGGCCCAGTCAATGGGCGGTTTTTGAAATTTTATGTTGCTTAAGGTCTTTGGCCTTAAAGGTTGTAAATAGTCTCTTTTTATTAGTTTTGTGCACGCAAAGCAGACTTCATGCCCAATAGAACACTAGGAATTTTGATTAGTTTGCTTTCAGTTGGAAAGGCATTGGTCTGCAAGTTCTTGAGACCTCGCAGGGAGGGTCTCATCCCTAGAAGGAGCCAGTGTTAGGTCTGCTACGGTTTGCAGCATTTGAGGGATTAAATCAGGATTAAACAATGTCGGTTTGTGTTGCAGAAGGTTGGTGGTTGTTTGTTTTTTGTTTCCCTTCATGTCCCTTATACTCTCATAACCCCGACATTTCTGTTTTCTTCCCCTTGCGATGCGATTTGATCGCTATCGCACATCAACCCCACGGCATCCGTTACGCCCCTATGTCTTCTGCCGATTGCGATGCGATCCGGTCGCAAATCGCAAATCACACCCATGTGTGTAAAAGCTACGCCCTCCCATTTGTTTTTCGTCGATCCGATATTGCAATCGCAATTTCAGTCGTCGATCGCACATCACATTTTCCAACCTTTCCCGCCACATCGGACCTATTTTACGGCGTGATAAACCTTGTGCACATCCCCCGCCGTTCAACCGTCTGTCGCGCGATCGGACGGTAGTCGCTCTTTCCCATCCTACGACTTGCCCATGCATTAAATTTTGATCGCAACGGTTTTCTGCCTGTCCCATCGTCCACCTGGAGCATTTTCATTGCATCGTGCTTCCCATGTACGAAAACTACCACAACACAAAAGTGGTGCGGGGAAACCACTTCTCGCCATCATACCATTTCCCCACCCGTTAATCATTGTTTTCATCTATCGCTCGATCGCCGTCGGATTTGCTCGACCGTGATTCGACAGCTCGCATTTCTCCATCCACCTATCGCCCGATCTCCCTTTGATCAAATCTTCGCTGTCCATTTCTTTAATCTAACGGCTCATGTTCAAGTTGCACCTTTGTGCCTTCCCATTGCCTCCCGATAGCATATCTTGGCCATCCCTTTTACCATCCGACGGTCAATGTTTCATCTTGGTTCTTCACCCCTTTCCAAGGCGTTTTTCAATGTTTTCGACTCGGCTCATGTGCGCAAAGAAGGGGTGATAATGCAGCAGTGTGCACATTAATTCTTCAGTTACCTACATTCAAAGACAATACGGCCAAGGACGAGGAAAATGTTCCTCGAGCAGTTCAATAGCAGTAGCAGCTATTAAAAATTATGAGGATAATAATTCAATTGTTCAGGAAGGACACTGAAGTGCAAAAGAGCCATTTTGTTCATTTAAAACAGTCATAATGTAGCAGAGGACCCATATCTAACTGTAAATGTGGTTGGTGATCCATTAAGACACCTCCACGCATAGCCTAGCAGAGATATTTTGTAAACAAATTCTATAAATGCTCAGAAAAGTGATGTAATACGGAGGAGTGTTAGAAGAGTGTTATTATGTTGTAAGCTTCAACTTCTGGAGACTATAACTACCGTGATACTTGCAGCGTCTGGTCTTCATTTTCAGCTAATACAAGCTTCTTTTGCTGATTAATTGCTCACTTTCCACTTCTTCTTCTTGTTCCGAGTTGTGCCTGTTTTGCATTTATTCATGTGTTGTTAATGTTTAGCATTAGAGGGGCTGTCATCCCACCTCTGTGTTAGGATTTAGCATGTATCATTGAATTTGTATGCGGGTTTCTATTGTTTTAATGCCAGAGATTTTTCATCATGTCTGTGTATTAAATAATAGATTTACAGACCTCTTTACTGGTTGCAACCAGCCATCACATGGTCTTGTGTATTTGTTGGTGTGGTCAGTGTTCTTCATTATCACTTTATCCTCTATCTATGAGTAATTGGTGGTTAAAAGCCTTGTAGTCTGGGGGTTTTCACCCATGTATGGGGTTAACCATAGTGGGAGTGGTTATCTGGCTTGAATATGCAACATTTCTTTCATTCATCCATCATTTTATTCAACATTTTGTTGAGATTGTAATGTTCCCGAGCATCACTGATATACAACCTAGGTGAGTTTCTTGGGATGATAACATGGCGGATGCGATGTTGTATTACAGCATATTGTAATGGTCCAGTGGATCCGTATATATATCACAATCGCAAATTTCAAGTGGCATTCCTTTTTAATACATGAATTCCAATGCGGATGTGATATAGCATTAAATCATGTTGTAATGGTGTAACGGGTCCACACGGATGCGATATTACAATAGGGCAGTTTATAATGGAGCAATCGAGTCCGCACCTTATATTGCAGTCAAGGGATTCAATGTGACAAGCCTTTCATAACTTAGGATGCGGTATTCCAATAAGCTTCTTTTCATAACTCAACCGAGTCCACAAATTTATCACAGACGACGGTTTATGAGACTTCACGAGTGTGGGACTTGAGTCATACTTTCCTACCCCTGCTCTTCCGACAGTTGTTGTTCCTGTTGGCTCTTTCCTCACTGCGTGTTCCTCTTTGCTCCTTCTGATGAATTCTTCCTCTTTTTGGGACTTCTTGGGCATATATTACATGTGATACTCCCAATATGGCTCCTCTGATGTTAACTCCTTTGATATGTTGTCTCCTCTGATATTTCATGCAATATCTTAATAAGAACAATTTGTAACAGACTCTTACTCATGGCTTGGCTTCACTCCTTGGCTTTCCTATGGCTTTGCTCATTGGCTTCTTGTTCCAGTTTCTTCATGGATCTGCTCTGCTTCTCCTTGCCTTCATATCATTATTTAGTATCTAGAATATTGCCATATTGACATCAATGACAATATAGATCAACACTAACGACTGATAGTGTTTCAAATGTCCTCACAGACAGTGTATAGTATTTCTTACCTACTTTATCACAATTTCTGAATTTCCAAAGACTTGGAGATATTTGATATTAAGGCCAATGGCCTTATACAAACCTTGAACTAATGCTTCATATTCGGCAGTGTTATTTGTGCAATAAAATTCAAGTCGGCATGCTAACATAGTCCTTTCCCCTTCTGGGCTAACTAATATGCATCATGCTCCTGCTGCATCATTGGATTTAGATCTATCAAAAAATAATTTCCAAAATAAAGAGTTAACTACAGGTTTATCTACAAAACTTACACACTTAGAAGTCTGTGTTTGGGAAAAAATTTCAACTTGAGATACTACAGAGTTTTGCAAGAAAGGTGGAGTATTAGCATTAAAATTTCCCAGAAATGATTCTACTGAGTTGTTTCGAATGATATTGCTGCTATACGCCACTGCTTCATTTTCTCCTTCTAGCTTTGTGACTATGTACTTTTGATTTTTTTCGCAATCAACCCCTATCTAATTTGGCTTGCCATTCTAGGGAAGCCACATGTGAGACCAGTTAGTCGCAAAATATCCATGAAGCTTTTCTGACTAGTCTCTACTAAGGATTAAGCCATAGAACTCGGGAATATCAGCTACAAGAATGTCAATGACTTGACAGACATTGGTATTTGACAAAAGTCTGATGGTTACTTGATTAAGTTCCCCAACAACTTTGACTTGAGACCGATCTAGTTACACAATGCGTACAACAGATTTTTGAGGCTGAACATTCAACTTTGCACAAACTGTTTTAGGTAAAATGTTAGATGAAGCTCCTGAATCAACTAAATAGTTGTGTAAATTCTTATTAAAAGCTTCAAAAGTAAGGAGGAATGGAGGAGTATGAGATTTAGATCTTCCTTCAATCAGAGTAATGTCGATTGGATCAATTTTGTTTAAAGAGGAGCTAGGGAGTTTTCCTGTTTCTTGGGCAGCTTGTGAGATCACAGCAGTAGGAAGAGGTGAAGTAGGTACTGCTTTGAGCTCTGTAAGGAGTAGCTTTTGTTGATATTTTAGTTTTCTAAGCTCATGAAAGGTGATGTTTGCCCTAGTCTTTTTCATATCATCAACAATATTATATTCCATTTCATCGGATACTATCAAGGTTTTAGTTGAAGATGAAGAGTTCAACTGAGGAGGAGTAGTTTGAGTGGATTTTGGTGAAGATTTCTTAATTGTTGTTTTGTCCTTGGGAGGTGGCGTTGAAGCCTTCTGCTTTGGATTTGTTTGCGGAAAATCAATAGGGTATTTACTTCGTGTGGCAACAGGCAATGCTTGTTGTGTTTCTTTGTTGGGAAGTATAAAATCCCAAATTTCTTGTAACTCTGCCACTTCTTCGTCATCAGTTTTCTCTTCTTTTATTGAAACTTCATCTTCCTCTCCATCTGATTCAACATTTGATATAGAATTTGGAGGTTTAGGATTGTTAACACCCAGGTTGTTCCCTATGACTCCCAAGGGAATACGGCCGGGGTAACCACTAACCAATCTTTGGACTACAGCTTCTAGCCCAACTGTAATCAGAGAGGGCTCTCTCTTTAAGGTTTGTCTCTGTTTCTGTGGAGATTTTAGGCTAGTTATGAAGTAAGGGTTTTGGTTTATGTTTGGTTGGAAGGATGTCTTTCTGTATCTGAAGTGGAAATATGCAGATAGTGTTAGTCCATTGGGCAATGGAGTTTGTGGCTACTGGTTGTTGAAATCTTGAGTTTGAGCAGCTGGGATTACAAGGCCATTTAGATACTTCATAAAACAAACTTGAAATTATGATGGTGAAATGAAAACAACCAGTGAAAAGCAATTGAGAATTTTTTCACTATGCTGGGGTTTGAGAAAGAGATATATTCCTCAGGAGCAAAACTTGAATTCCTGAAACAATAATCACTGTGAAAGATATAGCGTGAAAGGGTAG
>APFE030359263.1:86723-119309 GCA_000404065.3 Pinus taeda
GTGTTAAAGAGTCCTCTGAGATTTGGTAATCTAAGTCTGCCAAATCCTGCCACTCCAATTCTCTCTGAGGGGCATTTAGGGGAGCAACATTGAGGGCCACAGGTGCAACTGGAGTCTCCATGGTTACTTAGACTCTGTTTTGTATATAGACTGTTGTTACTTAGACTGGGCAACAGAAAAAAGAGCACTGCCTGAATGAAGAGGTGAATTGAGAAATTAAGGATAACAGGATAAGTTTGCAGCAATTGAAATACTGTTTCAGTCACTTGAGAAGGCAAATCCTTGTCTTTAACAGACCTTCCTTAATAATTAAATGTAGGTTTCAGGTTTCTGTTCACGACTGCGCGAACGAAAATGCAGGTTTTCAATGAAGGTTGTGTTAAAATAGGCTCGGCTAATGAATTTCGACCATTAAATTTTCAAGTGGGAGCTGGGTGCAGAGAATTCACCGGTGAATTATACATTTTCAGTGCCTAAAATGAGTTCTCAGTTATTGTAGACAAAAACCAAGCTTTAGAGAAAACTTGCAGGGATAAATACCTGGTAAATCGATGGGCCAGGTCACAAATGCAGGTGGGTAGGCGCGCCGAAGGTCTCCAGGTCGATCTGAGCAGGTTGGTGCAATTGGTCGTAAAATGCATGCAGAGGACGCAACAATAGTTTTTGCAAAAGGTGCAAAAAGAACGCGAAAATTGACAACATATGGCTTTTTTGGGACATTCACGCCTTTTTTGGATGACGTCAGCATGACGTCACCAAGGATCAGCAGGGGAATTCTTTAAATGGTCTAAAAGATTTCTTAGAGGAAGTTTCTGCTACCTGTTTTTTAATATCAACCATTTCGTTAGACATGGTTTTGAGGACTTTTTGTAGACCTTCAAGATCAGATGGGTCTTTTGGTGGTTTCTTCTTGGATTCATACCTAAAATTCACTTCCTTGGAATTTCGTTCTTCTAATGCATTTTTCTTATCTACAGCTAGAATACTTTTTTCTACAGTTGGTGCCTCTTTCATACTTTTTGCCATAGTCGGTTTGGCAAATCTATCGATGAAGATAGTTGTGTTTGAAGGGAGAGAAGAAATATACCACTCATTTTGGAACTCATCGCTTGGCTTAGATGTCGGTGGTATCTTATTCAGTAATTTATTGAAGCGAGAGTTGAAGTCTTTTATTGGTTCTTTAGGTTCAACTTTCAAATTGGAGAGATCATTAATTATGGTAGTTGTGGATCTATCATCTCCAAATTTAGTTAAGAATTTCTCTTGAAAAGCATCCAAACTATTAATAGAACCTGATGGTAATGAGAAGTACCATGATCATGTTGCTCCTTGTAAGGTATATGGGAATAATCTTACAATTGCATCTTCTTCTACTACTTCCAAGTTAATGGACAACATAAAAGTGTTTATGTGTTCCTCAGCCAATAGGCCACCATCAGGATTGAACTTTGGTAACCATTTCTCTGGATGGGCTAGAAACAGATGTAAAGGTGCAGTCATCCTAATAGCTCATGGATTTTTCCATGGCCTTTGAGGAGGTTGAGCCATTGTTGGTATTCGAGAAGAGGAAGATGTGGTAGTGGTTTAAGGTGATTGGGTAGAGGAAGATGGAGTTCCAGTACCTGTGTGAATCACGATCTGGAGTGGTAAGTTGGATGATTGGTCTTATGATGATATAGATGAAATGAATGAAGAAGATGATTGTGTTGACAAAAGAACCTTGCTGTGAGATTCATATGGTGTCTTCTTAGCTTTCTTATGACTTGATAGAGGGAATTTGAATGGTGGGATTCCAAGCTTTTCTCTCTATGCTCTAGTTAACCATTGAGATGGGGTAAACTGAGAGGTAACACTATCTAGGGATAACTCAGATTCCTCTTGAGATATCGAAATCCCCTGTAATTTATGAATCAAATATTGGACTTCAGGGGATTCAGTGGAAGAAGAATGATTCGGGTTCTTTGGGATTTAAGCAATGGGCTCTGTTGTTGTTTTTACAACTTCTCGCTTAAGATTAGGAGATTTTGAATGCGGTCGAGAAGTTGGAGGTGATGGTGAGGGAGTTTTACTCTTAGAATGGCTTGTTAATTTGGATTTACTTGTCATTCACAGTCAGGCCCTCCTTCTAGGGCCAAAAATTTTGAAGCCTAGAAAATTGTTGCTTACAACATTGGGGGAAAACCACCCGGTCCAGACCTTGGTTGGAAACTCCTTTTTCGTTTGGTGCAGTGGCTCCAACTAGGGGTAATGGGACCAGTTTCCCAATATAAATTATGATAGCGTTGATGGGGTGATATATGATAGTTCGGCAGAATGTTTAAGCTAAAAGTAATCTAATCTAAACTAATAATCACATGCATATATCCTCATTTAAAGATTATCTAGCTATGACTATACTCGGGAATAAAATTGAAACATGTGATCTACAATAATGTCCTAAAGAAATTGGTAATAAATATCATTCAACTGCAATAGGAAGTGAAATCATTTTAACAATAATTGTTTCGGATAAATAATTAGCCGAAATGATTGTGAAAGATATATCACATAAGAAATTTTTCATATATTCAACATAAAATTTAGGTCACCATACAAAAGTGCAATAATGGTAACCAAGCTTTAATCTTTGACACATAAACAATTTGAAGAAAAAATGTTGCTTAATACATAAACAAAACATCCCAGATGCGGGTTCTTAATGTGGTGTTAAATACGATGGCACTGGAGTGGGGTGAGAAAGACCGCCACTTGCCAGCCCTGTACAGCGGAGTTACTAATTAGCTGACGGATGATGAACAGCATGTGGGCATGGATGCGTTTAAGGGCATTACGACAAGCGACCTTGAACCATCTTTCACCTCTGCAAGCTCTGCTATGTTCTAGTTCTCGGCTCTCATGAATGCCATAGTTATCGCGGTCGCGTCTCGAGGCAAGGGAGAGGGCAATAAAACTAGCCTCCGCCATGGGTTTGTTCTGGTATTTCTTATGTTATGTGGGCTGAATGCAACGAAACAGGGATCCTGCTCTATTTGTTTGGACAAACGGCCTCAATCAGTTTCCTGGATTCTCTCTTAAGCATTGGGTTCTCGCGTGATTGCTCGCTTGACTGGCTTGCACCCGGCTTCTCTGGTTGCTCATTCTGGTTACCTCAAAGGCACCATTGTTTTCGTCATGCCTCGACTCCGCCACAAGATGATCAGCCACAGAGGCACCCCTCGGAGAGCACCCTCCAGCCTTTCATCCTTCTCTCCCTCCAATGACTTCATTTCACGCCATTACCCTTGCACTCGCAGTGGGAGAGGGCGTTTTTTGAGGCCCAGCCAATTTCTCGAGCCCAGTTCTCCTGGTTCCTTGTCCTTGCCCTCCTTCGGCTCTGTAATCTTCACTTTTAATTTCACCCTGAACCGTCCTCGGATTACTGCTCATGTCTCGGTGCTCTTTCTTGAGGAAGCTCAGGAAAGGGGAGAGACCAGCTCTCATCAGGTGGACCCCGGCTTAGTTTCTGTGCCGAATCCTGGCTCTCCGCAAGCTATGGAGATTCCTGCAAGTAACGTTACTGACATGGTGAGGGAGCCAACTGCCCTAGGTTCGAATGTGAACGATGCAGCTCGCGCTTAGGATCTGTCTGATGTTGGTTGGTGTAGAATCATGGAGGAACCTCCAGACGCCTAACTCATGCCATGCAGCTCTATCTCAGGTTATGCGGCCCAGTACATAGGGCTTTTGGTTGATAATTTTTGTAATTGTTGTTAAGTCAGGGTTCAATTCGCTTGTTTTTTGGAATACCTGTAAGCACTGTAAGGCCAGGTTGGTTAACACGGGTCCCCGTGTTTTTTTTTTGGAATGATGTTAAGAACTGTAAGGCCAGGATAACAAAAACAAAAACAAAAAACAAACAAAACAAAACAAAACAAAAACAAAAAACAAAAAAAACAAAAACAAAATCACGAAGTAAAAGTACCATTTTTGATAAGTTATGCTCATGTGTTTCAGCAATATCGACCTACTTCCAATCAATCCAACACCATCTAAGAGTACAAAAGTGAAATTTTAGTATAAGATGCTAGGTAAGAAAAAAATAAATCTTGTTCCATTCATTTCACCAGAACTTCCTCAAAGGGATAGAAGTGCATGTTTTGAAGATTTTTTTTGATAAAATTGTTGGACCCCTCTCTAAATGAATGAAAAGGGTTTAAATACTAAACTATAAATCCTAATAATAGATTATTAAAAAATAGTTGAGGAGGTTTAAATGACCTTCCTCAAATTGTGCAAAACAAAACAAAAATTGAAATTAAAATATGGTTACTAACTCCTTTGCATTTGATCTTTAAGATCGCAGATGTCCATCATGATTTTGAGTTGTGTTAGTTGGCTAATCGAAGATTTCAACTGCCTAGTGAACACAACATCGATCAGTGTTGGCACCATTTTCTGCGTGGAAGAGGTTAGGCATTATAGGGTCATCCATTGGCTGTAAGGTTTAACTAAATAATGCCAATACAGTTCCTAGTTTAACCTGGTAATTTGCTTAATTGCTTCCTCTTTTTCTCCTGTTTCTTGCCTCCACTGTTGTTTGAGTTGTTTGACATTCCAAAGAAAACCTGGAACAGACTTTGCCACTAGGTTTGTACTATGTAGATTTTCATTGATGTTTTCAATAACATAGTTCACTACTGCTGCTACGACCGTTGTTGCCTTTTCTGCTTGCCTAATTCGAGAATCCCAGTCTGCAAATAAAATTTCTTTGTGTGACTCCTCCAATATAGGCAAATTAGTCTTCCTCCCATCCTCTGAATTCTGCTAGGTGATGAAGTCGGAAACTCTTTTCAAGACTTCATCATATTCGAGTCTCATGTCAACAACTTGACTCGTTAATTTGTCAATAGTCTCCCAATAAGGAGTCAACTACGAGACCTTCTCGCATAGAATTTCCTTTTGATGCATTTGCTGGGAGTTTAGGTTGAGCGCTTCGATTACAAACTGATCAATATTTGGGTTGTCCTTATACTTATTTGTTAATGCTTGTATCTGCGCTTCCTTTTCTGCTAAACTAGCTTTATGTTTTATTTGCATCTGCTTGAATTCTTGTTGGAGCTTGGGTATTTGCAATTTCGCTTGTTGGTTAGATTTTTCTTGCTCTAACTGTTGTTCCAACAACATAATTTTATTTTCCTTTTCTCTAAGAAACATTTGTACTTATGTTGCTTTGTCGATAGTCACTGTAGCATAGGCTCCTACAAACTGAGACATTCTAGTAAGGTTGTTAGATGGGTCGATGGGTGAGTCTTTCTAGACAATATCCATTGGTTCATTATCAAGAGTAGTAGTAGTTGCAGCATCCAACTTCCTTTTTTTTCTCTGCCTTTTGACAACAACTTTGTGGGTTGGGCTATAGAACACATCTAAAGGAGGAATCTCCTCAATTCTCAAAACAATTTCAAAGGTAGGAGTGGCAGGAATGTGCTCTACCTCTTGAGTACTTACAGTTTTCTCTACTGTAATTTCTTGACTTGTTTTGTGTTGCGGAGTCTATGGCTCAGGTGCTTGTTTCTCTTTATGGAGCTTTGTATTAAAATGCTCCCATTCTTTCTCTAAATCAATCACCGAGGGTTTTTTTGACTCAGTGGAGGTGGAATGAATTTTAGCCTGTTTTCTAGCTAAAGTTTGCTCAGCTGTCTTTTTTGTAGATTGGGTTGTATCTTTTTCTGACTCCTTGCTTTTTCTTCCCCCATTTTATGACTGTTCCTCTGATTTCTCTGACTCCCTGGTAGACTTCTCTTGGGACTCTGATTGGGAATCATCTTTAGAATTTCCTCTAGAACTTCCTTCTAGGCTTACGCTAGGAGTTGGCTCCCTTATTGGTTCAATCAATAATTGGTCCAACGAGGCCTTTAACAATCTTCTTTCTCTATATTTATGAAAGGCTTCAAGCTCTTCTTGGTTAAAAAGTAGTGATGACATGTGCTTCACTTCTGTGAATGTCTCTTTCTGTAGGAAGATGTCATCAAATGCATGTTACTCATGACTGGATACCTTCACTTTTACCATTGGTAGTGAAGTCTTTGGCAGTTCCATTTGGGTCGTACTGGCGACCTAGGAAATTAGGTATTTTATGAGGTGGCATGATCTCTGTCTCTTTGAATGCATGGCCCAGATCGTGTAGTGCAAATTCTATACATTGTAACAAAAATGTAGGCCAAATGGCCTTTTTCGCTTCGTTTAACCCTTTTCTTATCCCACCCTCACTCGTTGTTTGATAGGCTATCTCTCTAGCCATCAATTTGTTTGGAGGATAGTATGGGAGGACATGAGGCGAGGTGATGCCCCCAAAAACTCTGATATATGTGAATGTTTCCTCCCCAAACCATCTGGCCACTGGGAGGATATCTACCTTGGCTTCCTTAGAAAATCTAGGGGCGTCTCAATTGTAAACCTGTTTGTGGATAGGCAGCATGACCCCATGACAAATTTTGTAAAAATGTGGGTGCAACTGAGACTCCCACATGTCCTTATGATATATATGAATTTGAAGTGGATCTTTTACAGTCCACTTCCATCCCATGATAAGAAATTTTTAACCAAAAAAAATTGCATCCATTACATAGGCACTCATAAAAAATGGAGGGTAAACCCTCGTTGAGACACCCCTTTTTCTCCTATAATCGATTATTGTCTTTGCTAAATTATCAGACAAAATTTGGGCCTAATTCATTATGGTTGTGTTTATGGCTGCATCTATTAATGGCATCCAGTCTAGGGAAACTTTATTACTATTGGGCTTTCCAAACATCCTACATAACATGGTTGTTTCAAAACTATGGGGAGGAGAAATAGATGCAGTAGAGTACATACCCTCTTTGTCATTTTTGATCTTTCCCTCATTATTCGACCAGGTCCGGATGACATCTGCTGGGTCCTCGTTCTCTTTGGAAAACTTCTCAAGGAACTGTTTGTTGTAGATGGCTTGTGGCTCTGGTAGGTGGTACATAAGTTGTAGGTTGTCTAGCGAAAAAGATCCCATTACCTCTTGGCTTCTATTCTTAAATTTTGTGTCTAAGATATTGGCCTGATCAATAATCCACTGACCATATTTGTGTAAGGGATTATCTTTGGGCGCGAGGCTATGCGATGCAGAAATGAGCATGCCATCTCAAAAATGGTGGCATCTGAGGAAGTACAACCGTCAGTTGTGACCTTTATTTCCAGAGGTCTTGGTTGCTCTTCTTCTAATAAATCATACATGGATTCCCATGTAGAAGTCCCTCCTTCTCTGTTGCATGTAGTATCTGATAATAAATGAGTCATTTCTGATTTCTCATACGCAACTGTTGTGCCCTTCTTTGCCATTGTTCCCAAAGACTCCTTTTGTAGATTTTCCCTACAAAAGGAGAAAAACAATAGTTATCGGATATACAAAGATAAGAATGAACCTAAGTTGGGATAATACAAATAACTTGAAAATGTGATAATAAAGGAGTTTTATTTGAATGCAAGTAAGAAGATATCATATCACCTTGGATGGCTTTTCACACATAAATGGCATTAACTTTTACTAAATGCCCACTAATGGTTTGTTATTTCTTAATTTTAATGCTCATTAATGTCTGCATCATAAGTTGGGAAGAAAGCTTGTAAGGTAACGAGCCTTTAAATTGTGAAAATGGTGATTTTGCGATTTGGGAAGCAATTTCGCAAATCGCGTTCTCACGTTATATATGTATGCTTTCCTTATTGTTTCTGTGATATGCAAGATGCGGGTTGCTTACTACTGTTTCCAGGGCATAACCCATTTGTCAAGTTTTCTTGTGTAAAGTGCTTTTCATTAAGCAGCGAACCTAAATACTTGTATGTGACGTATCCAAGAGTGGGTCTAGGTTTCAATCGCATTTCGCAATTTCGACGGATGGTAAGTTTTACGATGTTCCTGTAAATGTTTGAAATGTGATGCGTAAGGGAATTGTTGTTATCGCAATTTCGCATCTCAAACATTTCTAAGGTAACTCATTAAGGTGCGCCTTCTAGGAATAGAGATATGCGATGTGGACCTTAGTTTTAATCAAATGCCTTAAGAGTTAGTTTATATAAGAAACATACTAGTTTCGAAGTATTAAAGCACGAAGTCCTCTTTTGATCACTTTTCGCTAGACTTGGTAGATTAACAAGGCTTTCAATCACGTTTAATCGTGAGATATGTAAGAAAGTGATACATTTAATAGTTTTTTGAAAATGTGTTTGATTGATATCTTGTTTTATTCCAAAAATTAATAAAGAAAATACTTAAATAAGTTTAACTTATTTTTGAAAAAATAAAAAATTTAAAGGATCCCCATTTATTAATGTAATATTAACTACTACTCTTAATAAATGTGGGGTTGATAAATGTGGGGTTGTGGAATAGCACAACAATTTCATAGTAGCAAGACAAAGATGCCAGAGAGAGAGGAGAGGCAGGTCGTGCCAGAAGTAGCTATAAATAAATGATGCAATGCATGCATTATTTATTGATCTGTGGTTGCATTAATGTTGTGCCGTAAATATAATTTTATGGCAGTGGCAGAATTATAGTGAACCAGAAATCGAACGCTAAACGTTCACTGCCGTGCATATGAAATGGAACTATTGTCACTGCTGACAAGGGCGTGAATGATGGAGAGCGTTACAAATTGAAGAACATACAAATAATTGCTGGACAATGTTATTATTGCGCAAACTTTCACAATATAAACGTTACAATCACAGTGCGTCACATGGAAATTACTTATGGTGCAATGAATGCAAACCATATGTTGATAAGTGAATGTTACATTGTACTCTGGTGTATATATTATAACGTTCCATATATTTTATCACCCATAACGCAAATAAAATGAAATTATAATGGCAATGTTAACCGCAAGTATGTTATGGTTTGCGTAGAATATTTAATGACTATGGATGGTGATGCATTTCCAGAAACGTTCCAGACATATATTGCAGTGAATTATTTCTTGAATAGAGTTGCGTTCAATTGATATAAGTGGGAGAATTATAATTATTGAAATGACTGGGTGATAAGTTATATAATGTGTTTTTGTTTCACATAAATTTCAACCAACCAGTTTAACGGCACTCCAAAATAATTCAACAACTATCCCTTGAAATTCCTCGTTGAAAATTTAATCACTTCCAAAATATTTCAGATGTTGATACTATTGATATTTCTATATTCATGTATAAGAAAAAGAGCCACAATAAGACCAAGATCTTAACGGATCCAATTCATATGGAGGTTGTAGATAATTGTCTGATTGCCAGCAAAGGCGTAGCCACGTCATCTCTCAGTTGAAGAGAGGTATTCATTCTACGCGGACCGGAGTAACAGCAACATACGAACAATCAACCACACAGGCCTTGGAGTAACAACATACACTCACTCTTTAGTTTCAACACTACTTCTCGTTCACGAGTAACAACACTGAATAATCGTTGAGTGACATTTAATTTCAGCAATAGGTGAAGTACAACCGAGTCATCATGGAGTAACAACAACATTGCGATCAAAGAAATGGTTTGTGTACCTTGGATTGATAATTGAGCAATACATTCATCGCACACCCAAAGGGAGCCGCCCCTAGAAAATAAGAAGGAGAAGGACGCCTTCGATTCAAGAGCATCAGGAGACACGATAATTAGTGCATCCATGGCCTCAATCACCTTTTTTTATGACTACAATGAATGTCTCATGCTTATGAAGTGAAAGTGTAAATTATGTTACACATGAGACAATGCATTTCATATTTTTTTTTATCCAGATCAGATAGCATTCCTCTAATTCAAATTCAAGTGTTATCAATGTCGAGTTTATCAAGCTGACAGAAGCGATAAATGGTGTGGCTACGATTTGGAATCGAGGACTCCATACACATCTTTTAAACAACAGAACGCTTCAATTAAAGAGCAAGCATCGACATCTATAGCTGCAAAGTTGTGCTCCTGCAAAAGTTGATGAGGCATTGGGCACATGGAAACGACGTGTGTATTAATGATGAGATAACGCACTATTTCAACTAGCACCATGTTCAAGAAGCTATCTATGGAAACATTACACGTCTTTCATACTAGTGAGAAGCTTACAATCATGTTGTTGATTACAAGTGTGAGGATCAATTTCCAAACATGCTTCCTATTATTTCTAACCTTTTGAAGTAGAGGTGAAGTGTATGAATATTTAGTGGAGATAAAGATTCAGTGGTTCCATAAATTGGAACTAGAATTCAGATGAGCAAGTTGGCTAAATATTCAAGCTTCCGACCTATAACACCATATAGTATTTGGTAGATAGACGAACTGAAGCATATAAATAGCTTATTTATGCGACAGTAAGAGTTTGAAGATGAAGTTGGCTATTGGAATACTTATGGTCATGGCGCTGGTAACCAATCTCTACACAGAAGGGGGGATTGCGTATTAGCCACTTCTTGGCTGAAAATGGCACAAACATGCATCCAAAATCCACACATATGTTCTGCTAAGAACTCTGGTGTTGCAGGGCCAACAGTTGTGATAATATATGTGTTACAGTGTTGATGATGAATATAACAATATTTAGGGTTTTATGCCCTAATTTGGGGAACGTATACTATTGTTGGAAGCTATAATGTTAGCATTATTTGGGGAACGTATACTATTGTTGGAAGCTATAATGTTCGCATTATTTACAGTACATTGATGTTGGCATTTTTAATATTTACAGCCTTGCAACCTCCTTATTGTGGCCTTCTTACAGTCTTATGAAATGAATGGATATATTGTTGGAGCCGTTTTCTTACATTATCATTGACATGGTGAACCTGATGTGAAATGAACACCCAAACATATAATGCGGCCTTATCAAATCTATTATCTGTTGCAGACAACATATAATTGTGGCCTTCTCTTATATATAATGCAACCTTCTCATTTTGCAATGTTGGCTAATGGCATATATAACTGTGGCTTCTTGATTATATTATGGTTGGAGCTTCTTGATTATGTTATCGTTGACATATATCATGGCTAATTGGTATAATATGTATTGGCTTATGTTGTATTAGTATAATGCGACCTTATCGTTAGAGCCTTCTCTTATATTATCATTGGAGCCATAGGAAAATGGTGAAATGGGGTTTGCAAAACTTCTAGCATGACATCAACCTCACATGGACCATTGTCCTCTTGTTGAACCAAATAACCAGAAAATAATAAGTTCAAAGCTTACAAAACACAAAATGAAGGCAAGGAAGAAGCGTTTAATGGAAGATATATGTGTTGTCACCCCAACTCGCACAGAGGAGGATTTGAAACATAGTACTCCAAAACTATTAGCCTTGGAAGATGCTAATCTCTTAAAGTTGGATATGAATGACAGTGAGGGATCCAATTAATGAGAAAATCAATGATGTAGTTGCATTGAAGTCCTAGATAAATTTTGCAAAGATGCTTTTAGGGTTTTTGTACCCTAACAATGGGAGAAAAGATTAAATACAAGTCTATATTTATTTTTTTGAGAAGCTTGGACTTCAAAACTCATTGTGAAATCATAGGTTACCCATTCCATTTGTTGCAATAGCATTTCATAAACTAGTCATGGGTGTTTTTCTCTTTTTCCTTGTATTTTTCTCCAAGATCCCAATTGTAGCAATCTAGTCATTGGTCAATTTTAATGAAATTGAAAAGGATACCAAAGACTATTGGAGCTCCAATTCCAATGAAAGCTACCTTTATTTTTTGGGTTATCATTTCTAGTGAAATTATCTTATTGAAGCCATTAATCATTTTGGTGAAGACTAAGAAGAATAGGGAGGATGTCATGGATCCTAGCAATGTCGGCTTCCAGAAGCACTTCCTCAACTGCAACTATACTTTCTACTTGGACTTGTGTATGAAGTGGTCACACCAATACTTCTTCTTTTCATATTCTTTTTTTTAATCAAGAGGATGAGGGTGTAGCATCATTTTCGCCTCATGTTTCATACTTGATGCATTAGTTGTTGCATAAGGAATATCACAACAACTACTACTTCTCTCACATTGGATGTATGATCAAGATATTGAATGATTCTAACATTCATATCAAGTAATGTTTTGGTCAAATATAATGTTGAAATTAGAGTTTTAGAGGATTGTGAAAAACACTTGCAAGCTTCTTTCCAGAACTAAATATTGAATTCAATTATTGGATATCCCTATATTCTTCTATCATAACCCCTTGACATTGATGTCAAAGGGGGCAGTAATTAGAGGAACGAAGACACTTCTCAGAATGAAAGGGGGGGACAAATGGGTTGTCATAAATACCAAAGGGGGGATTATTGGAAATATTGTCATTGAGCAGCACAAGGAACAACAAGCAAAGGAGAATCAAGGTATGCAGGATCAGCAGCAAGGCAAAGAAGGCAAAAGTGCAGTGAAGAGGCAGCAAAGAAGCAAATATGTGATGGAAAAGGAGCAACAAAGATGTAGCAAGGCAAGGAGCAGCAAGTAGCAGAAGAAGTCAAAGGAGCAAGGAGCAACAAAAGATGAGATGCAAAGGAGAAACAACAAGGAACAATGAAGGAGAAGCAAAGGTAAAGGAGAAACAACAAGGAACAATGAAGGAGCAACAACAGTTAAAGGAGAAACAACAAGGCAATGTATACACTAATGAACAAGATCAACAATGCAAAGGAGGAGGAGGAGGAGGAGGAGGAGGAGTTGTGATACATTGAAATGTTTTGATAATGTTTCAGAGATTGGTATATTGCAGAATTTGTTGAGATGTGAAATTATTGATTGAGCTAAATTGTTGTGATGCAAAGGCAAGACTCCAAAGCAAAGGAAAAGATGTTGCAAATATTGTTGTGATGCATTAATGATATATATTGTTATTTGATGTTGGCATTAGGTTGATGCATTTAATCATTACATGTGGCTGAAATTAATATTGGATGGACTATTTATTTTTGTGTTCTAATATTCAAGATATGAAGAGTTTGGAAACAAATGAGTGGAAGGAAAAGAGTCAAGCCTATTGACTTTATATTCCTATGTGGGATACAAATAGCCAACAAACTATCTTTATAAAATATGTGATTTTGGAAGGCATGAAATGGTTAGAGAGTGGGAGAATGTGTGAGAGTTGATTGAGCTATTATGCATTAGTTACCTGGCACATATGAAGCTTATGTGAAGCGGATTTGAAGGGAAGAAGATGCATAAATGAAGATGGAGATATGCAAAATTTATGACCAGGTAAACCAACACATTATTATTTCTTGTTTGCCTTAGGATATGGTAGTCTCATTTCAAGTAGTGGCTTGATAAACATCAGGTTGGAGCCTGTTGAGGTAGGAGCCTCCTGTGGGTTGTAGCCTACATAAAACATATGGGTGTTGGAGCTTTCTTGCAATTGCAGCTTGTAGAAAATTAAGGTAGCAACCTCCTATAGGTTGGAGCATATAGAAAATTAGATGTAATAAGGAGTAGGAGCTTGCCTATGCATCACAATAATAATGAAATCGTGGTTTTCTCCCTTTATGGGTTTACACATATATCTAATGTCAATATGTGTTGATATTATGTGTTCATGTGATGCTTTGGTTTGCTTATTACTTGTTGTTCACATATTCAATATGTTGGTCATTATTTGTTAAGTTGCTCATGTAATGTTTCAGTTAATCAGTTTAATGAAAAGAAGTTTAATGTCCATGAATATGATAAACTGATTCACCCCCCCCCCCCGCCCCTCAGTTTAGTAAGTTTTCATCAAGAGGGATAGCACCAGGGCATGCTTCACATAGCTTTAATAGCAATTTTGGATTTTTGGCATGAGTTTAAACATTTGTAGAACCACCGTGGCAGATCCATGATTGTAAACCTTTGCAAATTGCTCTAGCAAAAAATTCTTATCCTTAGCCCCTTTAACCTCATCCATGATCACGGTGGGATTTAGTGAAGGCCAAGTCACTATCCCACATAATTGTATCACCTAAGCGAGTGCAAAGATTGTATAATGGTTGGCTAAGATTTAGCATAAGAAGATCGACAACTCATAAGGAATCCAAGATGACGTAAGCCAAGAGGGGTTGCATCGCAGAAGCCACATAAGGTTTCTCAAGAGAAACACCTAGGATGATAAGGACCGAGATGACGTGGTAGGGCCTATAACGCAGGGAAGGTCAGGATGATGTGGAGGTCGTGCATTGTCTGGCAGAGAAACCACTTTCCATGTAAGTGGGCCTACTATAGCGTTAGGAGGTTTAAGAATAGACCCAGATGAACAGGAATTTCAAAGGCAGCCGAAGGGAACTTTCACGTCCCAGGGTCTATTTCACCGAGGAAGCCTCATCTAGTGTTGAAGGGACAGCCAGGACGACTCGACACCGACAAGAATGAGGACCACTAAGAAGCGTTGTTAGTGTGGACTCCCCAGGGCATGTAAGCTCGAAGGTTATTTCCCGGAAGTGCAAGAAAGATGTAATTTGAGTGGAGCGGAATGATGCCAGCCTGGGTTGTGGTGGCATACATGCAATCTCAACAACCCATTCATTAGAGATGAAGTATGTGCGAACCCATAGACAGGTCAGCCCGGAGGGTCACCTCTGGGGTAAATGATAAGTATACAATTGCAATGGGCTGGCAACAGAGCCCGGGGTTAAGAAACCCAAACTCATGAACAGGTTGGAAACTAATAAACAATTTCCCAATTGTGTCAGGAGGTTAGTCAAGTGGGTATATCAACATGGTTACCACTTGGCCAGGTTGATGATGTGGAATTTTTTGATGCGTCAGAAATTCAAATGGTCGCATCTTTTGATCCGGAGGTCGAATTGAATTTAAATTTCATATCACCATAATCCTCTTGATGGGACGAACACAATGGTGATGTTGAAATAAGGTTTTAAATATTTTGATAAGATCAAATTTTTTAGACCCCATTTCCATAACGACATCTTGGATCTTAGGTCAACATAGTAACCACCCCCTCTTAACCGGTGTTATGGTGAGGATTAGGAGGGAGAGTGTTACATAGTGATATCAGAGCATCCAGGTTTAACACTTGGACTAGATGGGCTCAATCATGGAGGTTTAACACTTGGACTGGATGGGCTCAATCATGGAAAATTGATGGCAAGATTCTTGCAAAGGGGTTCATTCTTATTTCTATAAAATTTACTAAACCAGTGTTTATGTGTTAAAAGTTGGTCTGTGACTGACTAATTATATGCATGAATGACAAGATTACTGTGTGATTATGTAGCATGGTGCTTGTAGAAATTAATCTTTAGATTCAAAATTTCTCATGAAATTTGCTAAATCATAAGACTCGAAGCTACTCTACTGCTCTACGAACATTAAATCACAATCTAGAACACAAATCATAAACATGCAAAAGGAAACATAACACATGCACAAAGATTTATCTAGGGGAAAGCAACTACTCAAAACCCCTTCCTATTTGTATTGCATTAATCAAAGAATAGAGATAAATACATATGCTTTCTGAAGCCTGAGCACAACCTCCAAGTGTATCATCTATTTCTTTGCTTGACTAACTGACTCTGGCCAACACTTAGCCAATTTTCAAGCCCTCCAAGTGTTAGAGCCAACGGTGCGCAGCAAGATAAAAAAATATACACAGCAAATAAACACATCACAAAAGACACAGAAGTTTAACGTGGTTCACCCAACCATTCTGGGCTATGTCCAACAAACATAGGCATCGGCAATCTTTATTATTAAACAGGAGATTACAAGATATTCAATTTTCTCACAAACTCTCACACTCCCTCAATATCTGTACAGGCGTATATTTTTATAGCCAAGAGAACCTATCTGACTCATAAATCCTCTCACAACAAATATAGGATACATTAACTCTTTCCCAACTAACTGGAGCTAATATAGCAACAAATCCTATTGTTGTCACACATTAGAGATTTTTGCCTAATTTATGAAACAAAAAATCTCAACAATCTCCACCTTGAAAACAATTAGCCTGATACCCTGTTTGTTTATTATTTTTATCTTTTCTGCAAGCCAAGAGAAGTCAAACACCAACGTAGCTTCTCTAACAAAACTGGTTTCGTGAACATGTCTGCACAATTCTCCTTTGTATGAACTTTTTCAAGAGAGACTCCCCTTTCAGTGAGAACCTGTCTTACAAAATGGTACTTGATCGGTATATGCTTTGATTTACTATGATAAGTCGGATTCTTAGCCAAATGTATTGCACTTTGACTCTCACAAAATAACTTGATGTTGTCCTGCAACCTACCAAATAAACCTTTCAACCAAATCGCTTCTTTGCAAGCATGAGAAGTTGACATCCAATGTTTTGTAACTTTGACATCCAGCTAATAGCTCCACCTGCAAGATTAAAGACATACCCTGAAGTTGACCTTCTCTTATCCAAATCACCTGCAAAATCAGAAACAACATATCCGCAAACAAATTCACTACTCTTATTGTAAGTGATACAATAACTACTTGTGCCTCTCAAATACCGAAGCACCCATTCCACTGTTGACCAGTGTTCTTTACCCGGATTTGCCATATACCTGCTGACAACCCCAACTGCATGTGAAATATCTGGTCGAGTACAAAGCATCGCATACATTAAACACCCTACTATATTGGCATATGGAATTCGAGACATATAATCATTTTCTTCATCTGTATTAGGACATAAACTCGAAGAAAGCTTGAAATGGGAAGCGAAAGGGACTGACACAGGCTTTACATTGTTCATACCAAATCTCAAAAGTATTTTCTCAATATACTTCTGTTGTGATAGCCATAGCTTACCATTGCTCCTGTCTCTGAAAATCTCCATGCCCAAAATCTGTCTTGTTGCTCCTAGATTTTTCATATCAAATGTCCTTGCCATCTGAGCCTTCAACTTGTTGGTTTCTTCTATGCTTTTGCTTGCTAAAAGCATATCGTCAACATACAATACTAAGATAATGAATATGCCATTATTTAATTGCTTAAAATAAACACAATGATCATATTCACTTCTAACATATTTCTGACTCAACTTGAAAGAATCAAAACTTCTTATACCATTGCCGAGGCGACTGCTTCAGGCCATTATAATGACTTCTTGAGCCTGCAGACAAATTTCTCATTGCGATGCTGAACAAACCCTTCTGGTTGTTCCATATAAATTTCCTCATCTAAGTCTCCATGTAGAAATGTAGTCTTAACATCTAATTGTTGCAACTCTAAATCAAGCAAAGCCACTAATGCTAACACAATTCTAATTGAAACTTTTTAACAACTAGTGAAAAAATCTCATGAAAGTCAATGCCGGCTTTCTGAGAGAACCCTTTTGCGACCAGCCTCGCTTTGTACCTGTCTTCCATATCGTTCACACCCCGTTTCAGCTTGAAAACCCATTTACACCCCACAGTTTTCCTGCCTTTCGGAAGCTCAACCAGATCCCATGTGCCATTCTTACCTAAGGCCATCATTTTGTCCTTCATGGTTGCTTTCCACTTGTCACTTTTCGAACCTTCTATTGCTTCCTGATAGCACAGAGGTTCATTGTCATTAGCAGTAAATGCAACTGAAGTAACATAATCATCATACCTTCTTAGTGGTCGTTTGATTCTAGCCGACCTCCTTAAGGATGTTTTTGGCGCTTCCTCGATTGGCTGACTACCATCTGTAGGAACTTCTTGACGATCAGTAACTGAGACCTGTTCATGATCTATACCTGAACCCTGTTCATGTTCTGATTCTGAAACCTGTTCATGACTAGTATCTGAACTATGGTCATCATGACTATCATTAGAAATGCTATCAAACTGAATGTGTTGAAAGTCAGATACATCATCCTGTTTCAATTTGTTATCTACATCTAACTGTACAAGAGAGGATTCATTAAACTTTACATCTCTGTTGATGATGATTTTGCGGGTAGTAGGATCCCACAATCTATATCCCTTTGTTCCAACACCATACCCAACAAAGATATACCTTTTAGACTTTGGATCTAATTTAGTATGCTGATGTTTAGGCACTAGAGCATATGCATCACAACCAAACACTCTGAGTTTAGAATAGTCACAAGGGTGACCTTTCCATACCTCTTAAGGAATCTTGCAGCCTATCACTGTTGATGGAGATCGGTTTATCACATAACAAGCTGTTGCCACCGCTTCTGTCCACAACTCCTTTTGCAACCCAGCGTTACTTAGCATACTCCTTGCTCTCTCTAGAAGATTCCTATCCATGCGTTCAACAACTCCATTTTGCTGAGGAGTATAAACTGTGGTCTTATGTCTCTCGATCCCTGCATCCTTGCAATAGTTGTCAAACTCCTTGGAAGTAAACTCACCACCATTGTCAGTTCTTAAACATTTTATTGTTCTACCAGTGTTGTTTTCTACCAATGCTCTAAACTGCTTGAAAACTGAAAAAACATCAGACTTCCTTTTCAACATGTAGACACACACCTTCCTAAAAAAGTCATCAATAAAAGATACAAAATATGACGAGCCACCATATGAGGTTGTAGGGGCTGGACCCCAGACATCTGAATGGATATAGTCGAGTATTCCTTTACTAGTATGTTTTCCTGTTTTAAACTTTTGTTTACTTTGTTTTCCAAACAGACAATGCTTACAGAAATCTAACTTTCCAAACTTTAGATTTGGAAGTAACTTGCGATCAGACAAAATTTTTAACCCTCGTTCACTCATATGCCCCAATCTTTGATGCCATAAGTGAATGGAACTACTGTCATGTTCAGATACCGTAGACACATAATCTGACCCTGTACCTTCTAACTGAAATAGATTTCCTACCTTCTTAGCTTTCATAACTAGTAAAATACCTTTGTAAATTTTCATTACTCCACCTTGAATTACAGTTTTATATCCATTTGAATCAAGTGCTCCTAATGAAATCAAAATTTTCCTTAAATTTGGTACATGCCTCACATCAGTTAACATTTTAGTTGTCCCATCAAACATTTGCAGTTGTATACTCCCAATCCCCACAATATTACATGTTACATCATTACCCATGTACACAACTCCATCATTAATTGATTTATATGTCTTAAACCATTCTTTATGAATAAACATGTGGTTTGATGCACTGGAATCTAACAACCAATGTTGATCATGATTTGACACATTAACAGATAATACTTCATCACTCATACCTGAACCAGATGTCGAACCTGTATCTGCCGTATTTACCTCCTTCTTCTCTGTCGAAGAATCTACTTTAGAAGTTTGTTGTTGTCGCTTCCAGCAGTCCTTCTTTAAATGCCCCGATTTGCCACAAAACCAACACTTTACCTTACTCTTCTTCCCTTTCGACTTTGAACGTGAGTCGCTCGGCCTACTGGAGCGTCTTTCTTTCGGACGACCTCTAACCATCATAGCTTCTGATGTAGAGGTTTCTGAATGCGACCTTCTCCTTGTTTCTTCCGATAATAAAGATGCAACTACATCATCAAACTCAATAGTTTCTGTTGAACTAAGACTTATAGAAGTAACAAAATGATCCCATGACTCGGGCAACGAGCACAATAAAGTAATAGCTTTATCCTCGGATTGAATTTTTACTTCTATACTTTGTAATTGCACCAGAAGAGTATTAAAAGCATTTGAATGATCAGCAATCGATGTATCTTCCTTCATTCGCAAACTGTAAAATTGTCGCTTCAGGAGAATCCTATTGGTTAAGGATTTGGTCATGTACAGTTTCTCCAGTTTCGTCCACAAACCAGCAGTTGTTGTCTCCGACACGATAATAAACAGGACATCATCCGTGAGACGCAGTTGAATAGCACTTATTGCTCTTTCATCCATCTCGTCCCACTCATTATTAGTGATGTTGTAAGGTTGTTTGGATTTTCCCAACAACGCCTTTGCTACACCATGTTGGACAAGCAGATCATACATCTTCACCTTCCAGATCTCGAAATTATTTTTGCCATTAAACTTCTCGATTTCAAAACGAGCACTCTGAGTCTTCGCCATATTGTATCAACCAAAAAACAACAATCTCCAAATCCAACTTTTAATAAAAGAAGTTAATCTCAAAAAAACGCCTATGCCTTACTGCCTTTGCTTTAAAAAAAAAAAAATCCTGTCGTTGTACCGTACTCAAATACTCGATGAGGCCTTACACCATTTAGTTTTCAAAAGAAAATCACATGCCGTTCTGAATTCTATAAATATACTTAAAAAATTCACCTTCATAGTTCCAGCGTAATTCCTCTAGCATAATACGCCAAACACGCCAACTCAACCATGTTGCCACCGCAATATACAAAAGGTCGGGGCGATTGCTGGAAAACACGCACAGCGCTGTAAAAAACCACCGCACGTTTGATTATTCCAAACACGCCAGCACAGCCACGAGCACTGTAAAACCACCGCACGCTGCCTGATCCAACGCACAGGCATTGCCAGCACCACCGTTCCAGCAGCGCAATTGCTTTGACAGTTCCAGCAGCGCAATTGCTTTGACAGTTCCAGCAGTGCAATTGCTAACGTTTCAACGTTGCCCGGTGTTTGTGCCACGCAACAGGTCAATGTCACAGCCAATCGTTGCTTTGTGAACGCTGAGCCAACGCATACATCGACCTCGCACCTCCAGCAGGCTTGAGCCCGCCACTCCTCCACTGCACCGCTCCTCCAACTTGCTCTGATACCACTTGTTAGAGCCAACGGTGCGCAGCAAGATAAAAAAAATATACACAGCAAATAAACACATCACAAAAGACACAGAAGTTTAACGTGGTTCACCCAACCATTATGGGCTACGTCCACCAAACATAGGCATCGACAATCTTTATTATTAAACAGGATATTACAAGATATTCAATTTTCTCACAAACTCTCACACTCCCTCAATATCTGTACGGGCATATATTTTTATAGCCAAGAGAACCTAACTAACTCATAAATCCTCTCACAACAAATATAGGATACATTAACTCTTTCCCAACTAACTGGAGCTAATATAGCAACAAATCCTATTGTTATCACACATTAGAGAGTTTTGCCTAATTTATGAAACAGAAAATCTCAACACCAAGCTCTTATTTCCCTGTGTTGATCCTTGAGGAAATTAGCCCCTATTATTTAGGAAATTTCCTCAATTGGATTGCACATATCTCTAGGCTCTTCCTCTAATTGCATGCACCACTTGTACACATTGGAATAGTCTACAATTGATATTTAATTGCCTTGTAATCTCCATCTCAATTGGGTAACTTGAATTCTCTGTATGCATCAGTTATTTTTGGTTGATTAATTAGTTAACTAGTTGATCGTTGAGTGTGGTTGAAGTTACACTTCCACAACTTTACTTCCACTATTTCCTCTAACAATTAGAACTAGTTTAACTGACCATAACTCAATTTAAGTGAAATATATTGCTACAATCATACTGAACTGAACTCAATCTTCCCTAACTCGTATTAATTGAGTTAACTGAGTGACAGGTGCCATGTCACCTTAGTTAACTACCTCCAAGATTTATGCTGAAATGGAAATTCGAATTTTCTCTAGTTGACCAAGGCAAAGTCAAACTGAGATTTTCTTGTTGCATTTTCAACACTCTCTCTCATCAAGAAAGGGATTATCAATCACCCCTATCCTACACCTGTGGAGCTCAAACTTCCTCTTAACAAGGGCTTTTTCAAAATGTCAACATCTTGTTCCTATGTCAGAATGTACTGCAACAACATTATCCACCTCTTCACACAATCTCGTAAATGGTGATACTGAATATCTATATGCTTGGATCGATCATGAAAAAATAATATTTTAAGAGACCTTGATGTAACTATGATTATCATAGTAGATGACAATTGGATACATCATCTCACCAAATAATCCAACAAAGTATCTTTCTCATCCAGATCATCTTCATGTTGTACCAAGAAACCGTTGTAGAACCAACACTAAAAATTCATCCTGGTGTATTCTTTTGGTCTCATGGACTCCCCACCCAATCTACATCCATGAACCCACACAAGATTCACTCCCTTTGTCCATCTGTACCAAAGTCCAAACTGGGTAGTACCTCTGAGGTACCGTAGAACATGCTTAGTTTCCCTCCAAAATAATTTGGTTACCCTAACCATATCTTGGCTCAGCTTGTTAACTGCATGGCACATATCTAGTCATGTGTTCACAGGCTACATTAGTGAACCCACCAACTATTGGTAAACAGTAGCATCCACTTCCTCACCTGGAGTGGAATCCTCTTTCCTCCAGTTGGTCACTAGAGGTGTCTCCATGGGTTTGCGACTATTCATGTGAAACCTCTGAAGTGTCTCATAGGCATACTTTCCCTGAGAGACAAACAATCTCCCATAACCTTGACATGCTTCCAATCTAAGGAAGTAGTGCATGAGACCCATGTCCTTCATTTCAAACTCTCTTGTAAGGTCCTCCTTGCAATATCTAATTGCTGCTCATCACCAGTTAAAATCAAATCATCAACATATAAGACAATAATCAACAATTTACCTTCTACAAAAATGTGATAGAGTTTTGCATCCGCTTCACTTTTGGTGAAGCCCAAACCAATGGGATAGTTATCAATCCTAGTGTACCAAGCACGGGGTGGTTGCTTGAGACCGTACAACACTTACTTGAGTCTACACACATGAGACTCTCGATCAAAAGTCTCAAAGCCTTCTAGTTGCTCGATATACACTTCCTCAATAAAATATATTGAGGAATGTTGCTTTCACATCCATCTGGTGGATCTTCCACCCCATCTGTGCAACCAGAGCGAGGACCCTTGGAGGCATTGTTACAATGCCTCCAAAATCCATGAGTTGGTCAGTATAGCAACAACTTAGAAATATTTTCTGCAGACAACAACAACACAAGAAGCAACAACAACAACAATAATAGGCAACAATTCAGTGGAGGACAAGAGAAAGAGGAAGATTGTTGAAAACCTAGAGGCAGATCAAAGCTGCAAGATGAGGGCATATCCTATCACAGAAAAAGCAGATTTGGCAGCAGAATGAAAGAGGGAGTGGCAGATAAAGAGAGCAAAGCGATGGAAGAGAGAAAAGCAGAGGCTACAGGAAGTAGAATTGAAGCTGCACGAAATAGATAAGAAGTTGAAGGAAGAACAAGAGTTGAGGAGGAGAGAAAGAGAAGAGAAGTAGAAATAGAAGAGGAACAAAGGCAAGGCATGACGATAGAGCAAACAACTCTCATATAGGTTGATGAGTCGGAACAACTAGCAACTAAAGAAGAGGGTGAACATATGCAGGATTGGGAGCTTGCTCAACAAATTGGGCAACTGATCAAAGCGACAGAAATGGAGTTGGAATAGGAGCAAAAAAATAAAGATATTGACCTTATGCCGAGAGCTACAAAGATCATCTATCAGTCTCCTCCACCTCTAGTGTCAGAACCAACCCCGAGCGAGCAAGGAGAAGTTGTTCTCTTTGATGATGATCCAGTCATGGATGTGTACAATCTATCATTTGATGAGTTGCAGAAGACGAATGTACAGGGCAAAAGAAGCACTTTCGGGATGATCGTGCATCACCTACATTCGTCAAGGAAAGGGTGATAGTGTGAGACACTAGGCAACATACAACCACCCTTGTTGAAGTTAGGTTGGCCTATGCAGGAGCAACAAGCTCAAATGTTTAAGTACCTGACAACCAAGAATGAACAACTCGTAAAGAACTTGTAGGATTCTAGGCAAGAGGTAGAACAACTCGAACATCAACGCAAAATGTAGTTTCCGCAATGAGAGAGATGAGGAAAGTGATACTCACTGAAGTATCAACACTTGAGAATACCATGTGAAAGCTCTATGATGGATTTGTCACCATGCATAAAGTAGTTTTCTGTGTGCATGGCCTACAAAAGTGGAGCAAAGAGTTTGTTCAAACTCTCAAGAACATACATGATTCCATCACCCATGTGCAAGAATGGGAAATGCAGTACGAAGGGGCCCTGCTTGACTTAGCAAAGAAGATGAAGCCATAGGTAGAGCTGGAGAAAGCAAAGGTTTGAATGTTGATCCAAAAATATGAGCAACTCGCCCCATTCATCAGTAGCATATAGGCCTCATATGCATGGTTTCACAATAGTTTGGATAGATAACGCACATGATCCCATCATTCAGTTCACTCACCGATACTAAACCCAAGAACCAATTATGGCTAGAGATCGATGAGTACATAGAGCAGCTAAAGCAGGAGGCCACTAGTGATCCGAAATTAATCTAGGATCTAGAAAAAGCCTAAAATTCAAAGGGCAGAAGCAGTGTCATTGCGTAGAGCTCGCAGAAACAACTCCAACACAACTTGAACGGGCACATTTGGCCTCCGGATGAATGAGAAACTGCTTGTGGAAGTTTGTGACAAAACAATGTTTTACTTCTCAACACATGGTAGAAGTACAGGTTCAGCTCAGTGGCAGATCTCCAACTTCGTTACAGTGGTAATTTCTTCAGTTTGGTTGCAAGGTGAAATAATAGGTTAAAAAAGTGATTTTTACCTGATGATGGCATGTATATATTAAAATGTCAGTTTTTTAAGAACAAAAAACCATATATTAGAATATGACATGAAATCCATACTTTAGCATAAAATATATGGTGGTGGATTAATATCTTTCAAAAACATATATTATAAGCATGGTGAACGTATATTACAAACCAACGTAATTAAAGTTTCATCGCACAAATAATACATATTACCATAAGGTTGAACGCATATGTTAAATGGTGGGGTGAATATATATAACTTATGGTTGAACATTGACACGGCAATGGCTAATGTCATTAAAGTTTATGGCAATGCACATATTAACACGGCAGGAGCGGAGTATTTATCACGAAACCACCGCGGAGTTAGGAGCCTCCGAAACCACTGCGGAGTTGGGAGCCTCCGAAACCACCGGAATTAACATTGTTATATGGTTATAACGTTATATGCAACAATTCCACCCGTTCCGCCGTTCGACATGCTACGTTCAATGACATACCACGAGTCCACAGTGCCATTGAACACCATGCCATATGAGATGAGATCATATGAGATTTTAATAGGAGTTGTCTATAATGTGATTTTTTTGAGATTCTGGTGACGGAATCTGGTGGAAGAAATTGAGGTTAAATCTTGATTTGTTGCAGTTAAAATAGTTTTTTAACTGCATATTTGGATTCAGCGCCCTGAAAAACCCCTAGGACGCTTTGATTGTGCAAAAACTAGCTATCAAACTTGCAATTCCAATAAATCGCTGCCGGATTTTGACCAGAAAAACCCACTGGAAAGACTTTCAAAAAGTTGCATTATAAACAACTGCATTTTAATATTGTGCGTTGTGTATAGCTTCAATTGCACCCAATGTATATGTTAAAAATTGTATGCGGTGGGAGTGTTGGAATAAGGTTAGAGTGAGATTAATATGGAGCGATAAGGGTTAATGATGTTATATTGTTTTGGAGCGATAAGGTTATTAATCTAATATGGTTATGTAGTATATTTTTGGTTACCAAAATATTATATATATGGTAATGTTATGGCATGGAAAAATAGATGAGAGTTGTGACGTTTTGTATAGCAGAGAAGAATTTTTGTGTAGTTTTGGAGATTTGGAGGTAGAATTTTGCAAGTTTATTTCGGGAGTTGTAGGGTGTCTTTTTTAGCGCCGTCAATTGCATCAGATTTCTGAGGTCAAGTAGAACACAATTGGACCAGCCAGGGATCTTGTTGATGTAACTTTGATGCATTTTTTGGGCTTTGAATTTCTAATATAAAGGCCTCCCCATTGAAGACTGGGCCCGAAAATGTAGGCTTTGAGATAGCCGAACTCCGTTATCAATCTCTTGCGTCACTTTTCTTCTCATGGTTTGTTGTTCTAATTTGCTGCAATATTATTATTCAGTTCTCCATGATTATGTATTTAATGGTGTTTTTAAATCATGCATTAACACTTTCTAACAACGAATAAATCACAATTTCAATTAAAGATCTTTTTGGGGATCATTTAGTATCAGAGCAGGTTGTTGTTAACTGTGATTTGGAGTGTGCATGATCACCAGGAGAAAATCTAAGCTTGGTGAAGGAGAACTTGTTGCAGGAGATCCAGAAGTTGGCTCAAGAAGAAGGACAACTCGAGGAGACGAAATGGTTGAAGAAGGAAGCGGTGATCATCCATTTGGATCTAATGCAAGCTTTGTAAATGCTTTCATGACCTTGCGAGCCATGGTCGAAGAAATGTATAGAGAGTTTAAGACAACAAAGTATAAAGATGAAGAAGGGCAGCCATCACAATCTGGAAAAGAAGATGAAAGCGATCAAAAAGACCCTATCACTTCTCTCTTGAATCTATCTAAAACTTCGAAACCGCTGTTGAAACTCAAAGTTAAGTTCAAGTTACCCATGTACAATGGAGAAGTTGATGTCGAGAATCTTGAAAACTGGGTCAGGCAAATGGAGGTATATTGTAGTGTGAAACAGATCGTTGAAGATGAAGTCAAAATCAGACTAACATAGCTTCGTTTAACGGGCACAACATTGATCTGGTGGCAGAGTAAGTTACAGAAAAGTACTGAGCATATCAGTAAGATTTTTCCATCATGGTTTGATTTTATTACTGCACTTAGAAAGCAATTTTATCCATTGGGATATCAGGAAAAATCTTTAATAGAATGGCAAGGACTAAAAGTTATTAAAAGTCAATTAGTGCAGGAATATATAGATGAGTTTCGTAAGAAGGCGTTGATGCTAGATTTTCATTTGTATACTCAAGAAACTCTAATGAAATACATAGGAGGATTACCAGAGTATGTTCATAATATTGCATTTATGTTCAGACCTACTAACCTATATGAAGTGGCAGTACAAGCAACTTACATTGAAGTAGGTAAGTTGGGAGTTGGGGTATCATCAAAATTGATAGCTATAATGGAGAGAAAGGGAAAAGGGAAAGAGGTTGAAAATATCTTTTGAAAGAATTGTAAGAAAGAGGGTCACGATGAGGATCACTGTTGGCAATTGCATCCCGAAATGAAACCAAAGTGGATCAAAAAAGGGAAGCAAAAGGTTGCAGCAACAACGAAACTGTTGGACCTAGGATCAGATTCAGGCAATGAGACATAGATCGCATCATTGACTATGACTGGTAAATCCGATGAAGGTAGTGATTCTAACAGTTCCAGAGGCAAGTTATTTCATATAAGTGTTGTTATGAAACATACAAAGATCGACATTGTTAGATAGTGGATCTGAAGTTAATATAATTTCAGAAAAAGTGGTTAAGCAATTGGGATTGAAAACCATAAAGCATCGTAAACCGTATACTTTAATTTAGATGAGAAGAAATCATAAATTACGAGTAACTGAGAAATGCATGTTACCATTTGCAATAACTTATAGATTTAAGGATAAGGTGATGTGTAATGTGGTAAAACTAGATACATGTGGGATGGTCTTGGGAACCCCGTATTTATATGATAGAAAATCAACCTTTTATAGGGAACAAAATCAATATCACTTGTTCAAAAAAGGAATTGAATATGTTGTACATTATCATCACACAAAAGTAGATAAATCTTTTTTTTATAGTTGAACAGTTAAAACAATCAACTTATGCTAATAAAGATGTTGTTGTACAATCTAAAGAACCTAATCAAGAGACCATTAAAGATAATTACAAACAGATAGCTTTGGTTAAGGAATACAAAATTGTACATCAACAAGAGTTGTAGCATGATAAGTTGAGTTTTGTGTCAGCTATGAAAGGAAAGCAGGGTATGGTTTCAGCTATGTCAATACTTTTAATGTTGTTAATGGGTTTATCACTGTTTAGTGGTGCCTGGATATTAACAACAAATATGAATGTAGATGTGGGTGAAAAAGGACTTGATATATTTTGTAGTTTGTGTGTTTTGTTGGCGATTGCATGGATGAGTAAAGTGTATAGGTTCAGAACAGAGTGGACAAATACTAGTCAAGTGGGAAAATGGAACCCACATTTGTTTTATGGAACTTAAGTCTTTTGGTGGTCCAAAAGGTCTAAGCGGGGAGGAAATCATCTGAAATTGATCAAGGATCTAGAAAAAGCCTAAAGTTCAAAGTTACTGGATTCAGGTGGAAGTAGCGTCATTGAGTAAAGCTCGCAAAACGACTCCAACGCAACTTCAACGGGCGCATTTGGCCTCCAGATGAATGAGAAACTGCTTGTGGAAGTTTGTGACGAAACAGTGTTTTACTGCTCGACACATGGCAGAAGTACAGGTTCAGCTCAGTGGCAGATCTCCAGCTTCATTACAGTGGTAACGTCTTCAGCTTGGTTGCAAGGTGAAATAATAGGTTAAAAAGGTGATTTTTATTAAAATGTCATTTTCTTTTAAAACAAAAAAACCATATATTAAAATATGACATTAAATCCATACTTTATAGCATAAAATATATGGTGGTGGATTAATGTGTTTCAAAACATATATTATAAGCATAGTGAACGTATATTACAAACGAATGTAATTAAAGTTTCATCGCACAAATAATACATATTACAATAAGGTTGAAAGCATATGTTAAATGGTGGGGTGAATGTATATAGCATATTGTTGAACATTGACACAACAATGGCTAATGTCCTTAAAGTTTATGGCAATGCATATATTAACGTAGCAGGTGCGGAGTATTTATCACGAAACCACCGCGGAGTTGGGAGCCTCCGAAACCGCCGGAATTAACATTGTTATTTGGTTATAACGTTATATGCAACAATTCCACCAGTTCCGCCATTCACATGTTATGTTCAACAACATGCCACGCGTCCGCAGTTCCATTGACCGCCATACCATATGAGATTTTAATATTGTGCATTGTGTATAGTTTCGATGCACCCAATGTATATGTTAAAAATTGTATGCGGTGGGTGTGTTAGAATACGGTTAGGGTGAGATTAATATGGAGCGATAAGGGTTAATGATGTTATATTGTTTTGGAGCGATAAGGTTATTAATGTAATATGGTTATGCAGGTATATTTTTGGTTACCAAAATATTATATATATGGTAATGTTATGGCATGGAGAAATAGATGAGAGTTGTGACATTTTGTATAACAGAGAAGAATTTTTGTGTAATTTTGGAGATTTGGAGGCAGAATTTTGCAAGTTTATTCCAGGAGTTGTAGGGTGTTTTTTCAGCGCCGTCAGTTGCGTTGGATTTTTGAGGTCGAGCAGAGCACAACTAGACCAGCTAGGGATCTTGTTAATGTAACTTTGATGTATTTTTGGGCTTTGAATTTCTAATATAAAGGCCTCCTTGTTGAAGACTGGGCCCGAAGATGTAGGCTTTGAGATAGCCGAACTCCGTTATCAATCTCTTGCGTCACTTTTCTTCTTATGGTTTGCTATTCTAATTTGCTACAATATTATTATTCAATTCTTCATGCTTATGTATTTAATGGTGTTTTTAAATCATGCATTAACACTTTCTAACAACGAATAAATCACAATTTCAATTAAAGATCTTTTTGAGGATCAACCAGGGAAGACTTGGAGTTGAGTGCACACAACATGCAAAAGTACATTAGCGGTCCTGTCATGGTCAACACCATGTTGCACATGCTTCAGAATGGGTTGGATACATGTTCCAAGAACATATACCCAGATGCCATGGAGGCAAGAACCTACTTTCAGAAAGACACCATCAAACAATTTGGGGACACCATCATGCATACCAAGTTTAGCATTAATATGTGACCGAGAAGCACCAAGTGGAGGTTATCGAGATGGTCTTTCCCCAAACTTCAGAATCATAATGTTTTTTCTTGTTAGCCTCTCTCTAGCCTATTGTTTTCATGGGTACATGTGGAAAATGTAATATGATCCCATACTCCCTCCAAGATTATTCTCCTCACCTTGTCCGTATCTTTCTTCCACTGAACAAGGTTCTGAGCATCATATGCTTGAGATTTTGAAACATTTGTCTTGATGTATTCTAGCAACCCATTTATCATCTAATACTACCTTTGTGGTCCTTCCATGCAACAAAATTTGAGGTGCCTTCCAATGCATACTCTAGCCTTAGTCCATTGAAAGCCATCTTCTCAATCCTAAAGAAAACCTGCAACACTAATCTCCAAATTCGAACCTCTGAGACCCAACTTCGAATTTCATGTTCTATTATGAATCCGAGTCTGATACCATGTAGAAATTAGGTTGTAGATTCGAAAATTCTCATAAAATTTACTAAATTACAAGACTTGAAGCTACTCTATTGCTCTGCGAACATTAATCCACAATCTAAAACACAAATCATAGACATGCAAAAGGAAACATCACATATGCACAAAGATTTATCTAAGGGAAACCAACTTCTCATAATCCCTTCCTATATTTATTGCATTAATCAAATAATAAAGATGAATACATATCCTTGCTCAAGCCTAATCACAACCTGCAAGTGTATAGTCTATATCTCTGCCTAACTGATAGACTTTTGCCAACACTTAGTCAATTTTCAAGACCTCTAAGCTCATGTTTCCTTACACTGTTCCTTGAGTAAATTAGCCCCTATTATTTAGGAAATTCCCTCAATTGGAGTGTGTAATTCCTCTAGGATCTTACTTTGACTGCATGCACCACCTGTACACATTGGAATAGTCTACAATTGATAGCACACTGCCTTGGAAACTCCATCTCAACTAGGTAACTCGAATTCTCTGCATGCATTAGTTATTTTTGGTTGATTGATTAGTTAAATGGTTGATCATTGAGTGTGGTTAAAGTTACACATCCACAACTTGACTTCCATTAGTTCCTCTAACAGTTAGAACTAGATTAATTGACCATAACTCAAATTAACAGAAATAGATTGCTACAAATTAGAAATCAATCATACTGAACTAAACTCAAGCTTCCCCAAATCGAATTAATTGAGTTAACTGAGTGACAATTTTCATGTCACCTCAGTTAACTACCTCCAAGATTTATGCTGAAATGGGAATTCAAATTTTCTCTAGTTTAACCAAGGCAAAGTCAAACTAAGATTTTCTTGTTACATTTTCATCAGTACTAATTCCAATGATGTTCGGTGTGTTATTGTGATAAGAGCCCTAGCAATGCATACTCTTGTTATTGGGCATCTTGAAGGATGGCCAACCGGTGGTTGTGGCCTTGGAGGTTGCCCTCTCTTTAATTTTGCAGAACTACCTATAGGGCAGTAAGTTACTTTGTAGCATACCATCACCTTTGGTTAGGTGATGCAATCTTGTACGCTTGGGACAATTATGTCCATGAGGTTTGGGGGACTTAGGGAAAAATCCTTGTGCGATGTATATTTTGTACAATACTACTTGGTTCAGTGAATGGTATGCATACGTATTATATGTTGGTTGGGATGTGGAAATACCATGGTACGTATGTTGTAGGAGGCCAAGAACCTTAGTTGATTGTTTCCAATGTGTTAATGTTACATTCCACCATATAAATGCTTGTTCTCCTTGGTGAATGATTTCATATGAATGTAGAAATTATGGAAAAATTATGTTGAGATATTTATTTCCTGGATTTTTTAGGCATGTAACTAATATGTGAATTGAGACATGTATGCAGTTGCAGGGAAATGTGCTTGGCACAACAAGGCAAGGCAATCGGTATATATTATTTATACCTATTAATGCACTAACAGCTGAGTGTGTATGGCAGCACATAGCAAGACTTAGTGGCAACGAAATGAAACATGTATCTTGGCATGGTTTTATAGGATATGGACCAAGTCCATCGAGAATGTGAAAGAGGGACATCCCTCCAAAGGAAGAACCTTCAGAATTTTGGAGGTTGAACTTAAGACTTAAAAGATGAGCTAAAGATCTACAAAGAAAAACTTAGAAATCTCACCAGAAAACAACAAGAACTGGTTCAGTGGAATGTTGAACTACAAAAATAGTTGCAAGAAATGACATATCAAGTTGAATCCTCGAGAAGGAAAAATGGCAGTGGCAAGAAGAGGCCTCATGAGACTGAAAAGGAGAAGAATATATTCTCTTGTTGGTGTTGTGGAGAAGAGCATCTGAGAAAGGATTGTCCCTGTAGGAAGAAGAAGAAAGAAGTTAGCCACTGTGAACCATAGTGACACACATCAATGATGCAAGATGCCCCAGAAGGAGGGGGAATCCCCTTAAGCTCCTTGACATGTGTGTGTGTGGAGGGGAAGATATACCCTGTGAGCTTTTGGGGATGTAAGACTTCAATGTTGTTGTGAGCCTTGTAAAGAAGTCTTGAACTGTTTTTGCATATGATTATGCCTATGTACACATACATGCATATATGCATTGTATGATGGTTGGAAGTGCCATGAACGCTAGACTTATGGGAATAAAAACTAATTTTAGGGATTTTTTTATTTTAATGCCTGTGTTGTGGTTGTAATTTATCTCTTTCATGATTTGATATCATTTTGATTTTAGATTTGCACATGGCCATGCCACCCTGTTGAAATTCTTATTTCTTTTGTTGTTGATTTCCCCTTATGTATTGATTGATCTAACCTTCCCTTTTAAATTTGCCTTTTGAATGTCATGCATAGGGGCAAGAAAGTTTGTTGGGTGTG